>PVJI01028136.1:0-16818 GCA_004026765.1 Micronycteris hirsuta
GGGGGGGGGTGCTCTGTCAGTTGCACCAAACCTGTTTTCCTGTCTAGGAAATGGGTTATGGCCCCAGGCTTGCGTCAAGAGGAAACATGAAGGAATGGATGAGGGCTGCTATGGTCTCAATGTTTCCTTCCTCCCAGATTCAAATGTGGAAGCCCTACCCTCCATGGTGATGCAGTTAGGAGGCGGGGCCTTTGGGAGGTCATTAGGTCATGAGGGTGGAGCCCCAGGAATGGGATTAGCGCCCTTGGTAAGGGACCCCAGAGCTCCCGCCCCATCCATCTTGTGAAGACACAGCAGGAAGGCAGTTGTCCGCAGCCTGGAAGAGGGCTCTCCCTGGACCCCAACCCCACAGGCACCCAGACCTCAGAGGTCCAGCCTCCAGAACCGTGAGAACTGAATGTCTGGTGTTTATCAGCTCCCCCGTCTGTGAGGTTTTGTACTAGCAGCCCGAAGAGGGCCCTCAAAATGTTCCATGACAGCAGAGACGCCAGGCGGGTTTCGTTTGCTCCTTCCTCTCCCGCACCCCTGCCCACCCACGCAGGGCCATCTAGTCGGAAGGCTGGGCACGTGGGGCCTCTATGGCGTGGGTTACCGTCAGGTGAGCTGGGGTTTGGGGCTGTCAGCCAAGAAACAGGTCTGGCCCGCGGAAGCACAGAGGAGAGGGGCGGCCGCCACCAGCAGTGAGAAGGCGCTGCAGCCCGCGGAAGCACAGAGGAGAGGGGGCGGCCGCCACCAGCGGTGAGAAGGTGCTGGGAGCCCCCAAAGTGTCAGACCTGGAATGACGGGAAGGGACTCACTGAAGCTCTCGCTGCTGTGAGTGCCCCCCTTCTTCCTGGCTCCTTGGGGGTCAGCGTCTCTGGGTTCTGTGCACGGGATTGTTATACCCGTGTGATTGTTGTACCCAGGTATAAAGCGCATCCTCGCTTTTCCCTCAAAACTGTGGGCAACATAGTACGCATTATACATGGCACAACATGGTGCTTTCCCACTTACACTGGACAGGTGAGGGAGGAGGGACACCCCCCACAAGTCAGGGTGCTATCGGGGAGGGATAAAGGATGCCGACTTGTCAACATGTACAAATGTTCACCCAACTGGGCCGTGCTGTGTCAGGGAAATTTCGGAACTTTCAAATACGGATGTTCCAGGTCATCTGCATGTAAAACTATAAGCTCCAGGTCTCAGAATTTGGGGGGATAAAAAAGGCAAAGCTTTCAAAGGCCTGTATTTCCACGTGCATTACCACATTTCACAACAGTTTTGCAGGAATCACTCCTACCAGGTGACATGGAAATGAGGCCAGGTATTTCCACCATCTCCTGTGACCCAAATGTGTTATGAATCCCTTCCTCCAGTTTTAATATAACTCTAAATTATTCCTCCATGCCCATGAATAATTAAGGAAAGCGAAAGCTGTGCTCTCTCTTAATGGCATTTTGACTTTCGAGTTTCTCTTTGGAACAAATGTTCGCTCTGTGTCTCTTGCGCTGCCAGGATTCTGAGGAACTCCAGATTGGTTTCCCTCCCTGCGGTCACGGGTGACGTGCTCCCAACCGCGTCCCCACCCAGGGGATCCTGCTTGCCCAGGAGTCTTCCTTCCAATGGGCCATCACCCCCCTTTCTTAGGGGGACACCCCCCACCACTCTCAGCCCCTCAGCGTCGCGGTTCCAAACCCCCCTCCAGAGAAGGTCACATGGCCCAGGCCCAGCCAGTGGAACTTAGTGACTGGCTAAGGGGCTGGCAGATTCTCAAAGTGGGGACATTCAGAGGCGAGGTGTGACCTTGGGATTCTGCCGCCACACTGCGAAGTGGGCACTTTCATCTCTCCTGGCCTGTGGGTCCTGGAGCACGTGGTGGCCGCGGCGCCCACGAATGGAGCCCCCACAGATGGAAGTAGTCGCCCAGAGGGCCGGACGTCACCTGAGCCCCGAGAGCCGGTGTCATTCACACCCAGAGTCATTTGGACCCGAGCACTTCCCTGGACTTTTCGGTCCTAGACGGCCATGGGTTCTCTTTTGTGCTTGCACCTCGGTGAGCTTGGTGGAGTGTAGGTGTCACCGAGTCTTAGCAAACCTACTGCCTGCCATTGGGTTTTTTGTTTTTTTTAGTTTGAGTGGGTCCAATTGAGGAAATTCGTTGCGCTTGTCACGTTCTGGAAATATGCTGCTGGGGACAGCAGATGGTCCCGAGGGAGGTGGTCACAGGGGCATGGGTCCAGCGCGTCAGAGAGAAGCTGGCCTCGTGTTGGGCAGGTCACCGTGCCTGAGATGGCTTTGCTGAATAAAAGGACAGGGGCCGGGGTGTCTTAGTGTGTCCTCAGTGTGGGGCTGGAGGCACTGCAGGGCCACCCAGGGTGGGCAGGGGGATGGACCTCTGCCTGAGGTGAGGGGGTGGCCCGTGTCTCCCCTTCTCTTCTCTATCTCTGTTTTCAGGGGTAAAAGTTCAAAAACTGTTGCCATGGAGACCACTAGGCCCAGATCCAGTCCATTAGGTTGGCCCAGAGGTGCGTCCTCCAGGCCCACAGAGCTCTCAGGGTCGTTCTCCCATCCCCACCGTTCCATGTGGGAGACGCCGGCCGCACGGGCTGACCCCCACGTCCTGTGTGTCCATCACCTTATTTCACAGCTGTGCCACGAGGAGGGCCCAGCGCAGCCGGGTGACCAGGCCGGGCCCCCTCGGTGACACTGAACCACAGCGCTCCAGCCCACGCCAGGCTGTCTGTCTCTGTGCCGGGATCCCCACGCCCTCTGCCGTCCTGCACACGGAGACCAGGCCAACCAGGATCCCATGGCCTGTGCCGTCTCTGCGCAGAGGCTAGCATGGTCCAGCTGTCACGACCGTTTCTCTGTCTGTCTTCACAGTGAGCCGTGAGCATTTCTGATGGCCGTACTGTGGATGCGCGGGGGCCACAGACACAGAGGCAGCTGCCTTCCGGGGCCCTGTAGGGCCCTGCGTTTCTGTTCACTCTGATTGGCTCAGACCCATGAGGCCAGTCCCAGGGGAGGGGCCCGTGGGGGCCAGTGGAGGGACCAGCAGAGGAGGGTGAATTCCTGGTCAAACTGAGACCCTTCAGGAGGGAGGAGAGGGCAGGTGACCGTGGTCTGGGCTATCTCTGTGGCCCAGGTGATCCCACAGCCCAGGCGCCGGGGGCCGAGTCACAGTGAGGACAAAGCAGCAGGAGCTGGTGGGGCGTGCCTAGGGGGCGGCCAGAAATGGCTGAGCGTGTGGGGATTCATTTATTTGATCACATCTCTTCCCCCTGAGAGAATCTTTGAGTTCCCACCGAGAAAAAAAAAAAGCCCTGCCCCCTTGTTTGAGGCTGGATATTCTCTTCCTACTGCAAGTTGTCTGAGAAGTTGATTAAATCCATCAGTCACAGCTGAGAAGAAAGGGTGGGAAACCCTAGAAATGGTTCGGGTTCCTGGGAGACACTTGAACTTGGAGTCTATTTAATAGCTCTTGGCACGGAAAGCAAACAAGAGTCGCTCCGAGATCAAAGGACTTTTATCTCGCTCAGTGGAGAAATCTGTTACTTCAGTCGCTTATTGTTGGAGCCAAAAATATCCCTGGAGTGAGCAAAGAAGGAACATGTTGCCCATTTCTGTCTTTATTGCAAATCTGAGGGGGTTGCTTTTCAGGTGATTTCTGATCTTTATTAAAAAAAATTAATTGGTGAAGGCAGGAATGAGTAGCTGAGTTTTGGACCTTCTGTTTGGGGCTGTCTGAAGTGACAGCTGAATGTGGCATTGGCAGAAACTAGCACATTGATTCCTCAGTGTCTAATTAAGAACCTACTATGTGCCGTCTGCCTTTGGGAAATTCAATGGCAGAGTGGGTTGAAAAGCGCATCCCCCAACCCCAAAAATAATGTATGTCCACCCTGAGCTTCAGGGCGTGGCTTTATCTGGAAACAGTCTTTGCAGATCGAGTCAGTTGCATGAAAGCGAGGTTGCTCTGGGTTAGGGCAGGCCCGAATCCAATGACCGGTGATGTGAGGAAAGGAGAGGACGCGCAGAGACACAGCCACGGGAGAGGCGGGGACGGGGACGGGCTGGAGTGCAGGGCTGCAAGCCCAGCAGGAGCACCGGGGGCTGCGGACCCCCAGGGCTGTGGGGGAATATATCCCAGGAGCCCTTGTCCTCCAGGGGCCAGGGCTGCGGTATGAGAAGGAGACAAAGGCCCCAGATGGGGGACAGGAATGCTTTCTGCATTTTTGTTTTGTTGCTGTGGCCTTGCGGTCACTTGAGCACCCTGTCCCGTGGCCGCTGATGCAGCGACCCTGCTCTGGTGGGAGCCCTGGGGACTCTGTTGGTGGCACCGTCGGGACAGCTCTGAGCATCTGGGGACCGAGGCGACCTGCCCCTCTCAACACTGCTTCTATGTTGGGGGCCAGCTTCTGTGTCTCGTCCTCGATTTTCACGGTTTCCTCTTCCGGCGGTAAAACAGACCCGGCAGGGTTCTTGGAGGATTGTTGGTGGGTTTTGGAGACACGCCTTCGGCGTGCCTGGGAAGGGAGACCAGCCAGCAGGCATCGTCAGTGGCCACGTCTGAGCCCCGCTCAGCCGTGCCCCCTGTGAAGGAGGCCGGGCTTTGCCTCCGCCCCCTGGGCAGGCGTGCAAGGCCATGACGCAAAGTGAGGTGGGGGGCGGGGGGCAGGGAGGCAGAGGGAAGAGACTGTCTCTGTCTCTTGTCAACAGTTCTTCATTAGCTTGTTTTATTTAAAAACTTTAATGTTACACCATCTTGGTTTAATTTTTTTGTTCATTATTGTAATTATTTTTTTAACACAGGTGCAGACTTGGCTTAATCATAACTCTTGTTTTCTGTACGGTGCTTACCTCACTTGTCTTTATGCGGTTGTTTCATCTATTGGTTTAAAATGCGACAAGCACCTGGGAACCCATGGCCCTAACAAAAACTAGGAGCTCGGCATGTATCCCTTTAGCCTGAACTTTTGGAGCAGCTACCGCCCCTAAGGCAGTTACATAAATGCTCTAAAGGCTTGGCTGTTTTTTTTTTTTTTTTTTTTTAATGTTTGCTCAAACAACCAAATCTGTTGCAGACATGTCTTTAATTTTGGGTAGGAGTTTTCATTGTTCAAAACCAAGCATTTCTTCATTGTCTTCTGAGCGGACGCAGCTCTTCTCTGCTGACCCGCACCGGCAGTGGTCTGTGCTCATTTTTCTTTTTTTCGAAGCAGAACCTTCTCCTTTCTTAACTGGTTTCTTCAAGGAACAAAGGCAGGAGTGACCTGGGTTCCCATGTGCTTATGTAAGAAAAAGGAATAATAACAGACGCGCAGTAAACTCAACAGCTAACAAATTTATCTTTTCAAGCCAGAAATGTTTACTAAATGCACAGAGGTTCCAGCCACGGTGCTGGCCATTCAAACACCAGAGCCAGCGGAGAAAGCGGGGAAGGGGTGTGGAGAGACAGAGTAACGTCTGTCAAGAAACAAACTAACCAGCAGACAAAAGAGGAGCCAATTAGCCCAAAAGAAAGTTTGACAAACTGTTTCTCTTCTGTTTCCTTTTGCATAATTCCCTCTAGGATCTTTAGAAAGGCGGCCAGTGCTCTGGAGGAAAAGGAAGATTATAAATCAGTGGAAATTGTAGATACTTCAGAAGCAAGTATATTCTGGCTCTGTCATTTATTTATTCTACGATCTCAGATAGGATATAAAAAATATAGACAGTGTGGAAAGCTTGTAAGCCCCTTTACGCAAGCGGTATGGACTGAGGATGTAGAAGGCGCTGCGTTGGTGTGTGGTTTCGAGGTCATGAATGAAATAGACACGGTTCCAGCCCTAAAGCTTCCTGAGGGTGAATCAGTATCAGAAGTTGGGAAGAGACCTTGAACTTGACTTGTGTTTGAAGATAAATTTCTACAAGACCTCTTCTGAATTTCCTCTATTGTTACATTATTCCACAATGGCTCTTTATCAGTAATTAATAATAGTAATAGTAATAATAATAATAAATTCCAAATTTCTTGCTCCAGAAGTCCCTGGGGAGCAGATGCTTGAAAATTTATGTTGTTCGCATTTCCCCGGCATCGTAAATGTTACCAACCTATGGGCTAGTGCCCATTAGGAATTGTTTTATGTACTTAAGTGATAAGTAAAATCACGCTCTCCTGGAGGAGTAATTCAGCTTGCCTGAGGATTTTGCCAGAGAACAAGGGTCATTACGCATCCCTGTGGTAGATGGCGTCCGTACAGCTCCGGGAGTTAATTACGTTCTTAATTCCAGCTTTTTATTGAATTAGGGAATG
Source organism: Micronycteris hirsuta (assembly GCA_004026765.1). Classification (NCBI taxonomy): domain Eukaryota; kingdom Metazoa; phylum Chordata; class Mammalia; order Chiroptera; family Phyllostomidae; genus Micronycteris; species Micronycteris hirsuta. The sequence goes on from PVJI01028136.1 coordinate 6,275, forward strand.
ATCATCCACAGCATAATTGAAACCCTGCTGAGGCGACGTCTGTCGGCAGCTAATTGCACACCATTTTTAAAAAAATGAGCTTTAAATAAAAGCCAGTATTTCATTTGTCTGAGGCTTAATTCATTGACAGGAGAAAGTAAACAGGGGTGGGGAGCTTATCAGTTGGGTGATGAATTCTAAATGGTCGTGGAGAAATGAGCTATATTTTAGCACCGCAGCCTTCAGATATTAGACTGAGAAGGTGCTTACGTGACATTTAGAGAATAAACACAAATAAAAGTAATTTGTAGTGCTCCGAGAGGCAGCAATGTGGGGGTGGAGAAGGGATTTACCTAAGAATCAGACATTTAGGGTTCAAGCCCTGTAGGGGACACTTCCTCATGATGCCCCAAAGCATCCGTGTCTCCTCTAGAGCAGAAGTGTCTCCATCTCAAGAGTGACAGCTGGGCCGGTGTTAAAAACCGCTGTGACCCAGGTGTTTTTGTGACTTAGGGTGAGATGCCTGGGTTGGGGGCGGGGGTGCGGAGACAGGAGGCCAGTCATCACACAGAACCGTTGGGGCTGTGAGTCCCTGCTGCTCTTTAGAGAGGAGGGTCCATTGGCGGTCAGCAGCAGACGCTCCATCGTTAGAGAAGGAATGCAGGAGAGATGGGCGAGTCGTCGGCACCGGCAGCGGTCAGACGGGGACCCCTGCCCTGGTCTAGTTGACGGACACCTCACAGAGCGCGCTTGCTGGCCCGGGGCCCCTGCACCTTTCCTGCCTTCCCGCCACGCAGGGGTCAGGACTCCTTGACCCACGGCTCCCGTGCTCTGTCTTGGCCGAGGGAGGGCAGGACCCTTCCCAGACAGTCCCATGGCGTCTCGCAGAGTAGGGGAGCGGCAGTTCCTGTGAGGAGAAATCCAGGTGCTGTCACCAACAGTGTAGGGGCCCCGGGCAGCCGAGACCCACAAACCGCACTGTCCTCTCCAGTCTTAAACCTCCTCAAGCAAACACGTGATGATGCGTCTGCCTTGCGGCTCAGAAAGCCCTGCTGTGCGTAAGATCTCGGACGTTTCCAAGTGATAAAACCATTGGCAGCAGTGTTTAGAGACAGAAAAAAAAAAAAAAAGATTGTGGATCTCAAGGACGTTAAGAAAGAAAAAATAGTACCTTTCTTTTATTGTCTTGCCCAATAGTCTAATGAGACTCAGGCCAAGTCTGGAGAAGTGGTTCTGAGGACGCTTCTGGGCCTGTTCCAGGGAGCTCTTCCATCGAAGTATGTTTTCTGGGAAGGATTGCCCTTGTCAGAAAATCAATTCATTTTCTTTCACGAGTCACGCTGCAGTGAAAGGGGAGCCTAGTGAGAGCCTGCTGTGGCTCGTCTCTCTCTCCTTCCTGTTGTGTTTGGTAGGGTCGTGCAAGTCGGTTGTGTGGTTGCTGACTTTTGTGGACATGGGAGTGTTGCTCTAGCTACTTGTTGTACCAGTATATTTAGGGTTTGCCCCTCTTTGCTCTCTGTGATTTTGCTGATGGTCACTTTAAGTCCAGTCGACAGTGACCCAGGGGAAGACGGCATGGCTTAGCAAAAAGGGGTTGAAAAATAGGTTTTTGAGAGATTGGAGGCCATGATCATTACCCGTTTCGTGGATGGTTGACGTGAAGCTCCTGCCTCAGCGGTGTGTTGGGTAGGGTTCATTGGGTGCCTGCCATGGAGACTGATTTGGGCCCTGGCTGGGTAGCTTTGTTGGTTTGGGTGTTGTCCCAGTACACCAAGGTTGCGGGTTCGATCCTTGGTCAGGGCGCCTATAAGAATAAAACAGCAAATGCATCAATAAGAACAACACATCAATGTCTTTTTCTCTCTCTGTGCCTCTCTCACTCTAAAATCAATAAAAAAGAAAGAAAGAAACTGGTTTGGGTAATTGAAGCGAAAGAACACCCGACAGAAGCCAGTCAGAGGAACCCCTGCAGATCCGGCCGGACCTGCAGTGGGGGCATGCAGCTTGGACGCCATTCTTGAAGAGCGGATAAGCAAGGAGCAAGCCCAGCCTCCCCTTTGGCCCTCAGGTCACTGTTTGTTATGAAAATTCGTGGGAGAGGGTGTTTTTCAGCAGGGCATCCACACAGCCAGGAGGGGGGACAGACTATGGGTACAGGGAACAACTTGGACAAATCTCCAGGAAAACGCACTGAGTGATAGGAAGCCTTTCTTAGAGGGTCTCACACGGCATTGCTGCATTTGAGTGATGATTTCGAACAGTCGCAATTGTAGACATGCAGAACGGATTAGGGGTGGGCGGGGCTAGGATGTGGGGCAGGTGTTGGAGGGAGGCAGGTGCAAGTGTCCTTGGGAGGAGCCTCCCCGAGGGGGCCGCGTGCACGCACACGTGCGGCTGACTCCGTGTGGATCGGAGTGTGGACCCACACAAATGACTGCGAACTGGGACGTCTGGTGCGCACGGTGGCGGTGTGCTGGCCATGGCCTTCCTTGTCGGGTGGCTGCTGGGAGGAACTGGGCAGCGTGCGCGGCTCCGGGAGACTTCCTACAGCGACACGCACACCTGCAGTTGTCCCCACTGACTTTTCAGGGGGAAAGACATTCCAGGACAGAGTAGCCGCTTGGCCTACTGCGCGCCGCCAGCGGGGTTGTGCCGGGTGGGAGGCCCGTCGGAGACGCTCAGCCCGTGTAGGAGGGAGCCAGGACCCGGACCCACCGAAGGTGGCAGAGGCGTTTCCAGCTCCAGGGCTCTTCTAGAACCTCGCCACTCCCCCAGAACGGTGTGCCTCCCTGTTGAGCAGTAATGTGTATGGCAAATTGGAGAGGGGACTGTGCTGTGTGACACTGGCACTGGTCATCAAAGGCATGTGGCTTCTGCCTCTCTGACCCTCTTGAGCCGTTTTCCCGCAGAACCCTCCATGTTACAAGGATGCGCAAGCCACTTGGAGAGGCCACCCAGAGAGGCCACCTGTGACAGTTCTGCCCGATGGTTCCAGGTGACAAGCCAGTCACATGGGTGAGCCTTCCAATGATTCCCATCCCCAGCATTTGAGCCACCTCAACTGATGTCGTGTGGCGCTGAGACGAGGTGGCTGGGCTGAGCCGTGCCTGAGTCAGACTCGTGAGCAAAATCGATGCTGTTTTAGTCAGAAAGTTTGGGGATGGTTTGGAGCCCAGAAAGAAGGAATTGGCCATCTTCTTTCCAAACACAGCACCCAGCAGGCAAGCAGGACCTTCCCATTAGGACGGTGCCAGAGGGCAGAAAACAGCCAGGGTTCGCTTCTCACAGGGCTCCGGGGCGTCTGGAGGACAGCAGTGACCAAAAGGAGTCAGGACCGAGAAACTGCCCCCAGAGATCCTTTTGAAGCACCTTGGGGGTGCTGTTTTATTCTGGGCTGTGCGCATGAGTCGTGTGTAAGCATCAAATGACCTCCATCCGGAACATCCCAGTTTGCTGGAAGCTTTCTTGACTTTTGCTGAGACTGTTTTGCCCCACTGCCCTGCCCACCTTGAAGGAGAGGTACCTGCTAAAGTGATAAGCAGGAGGGACAGACTCAGGGAAGCTGTAATATGCAAGACGATCATGCAAACTGAAGCAGAGCTGAGCCGTTCATCCGTTCTTCCGGCCTGTGTTTGCACTGCGGGGGGGCGGGAGGTGCAGCCATAAACAAGTCAGGCAGGGCCTTGGCTCCTGCTGGTCTCTTCCTAGGGCAGCGAGACTGCATCAAGCAGACAGACAAGTGAACCAGCTAATATCCATCTTTCCTGGTGAGGCATTGAGAGCATCAGGGAAGAAAACTTCGAGAAAACCGCAGAATTCAAACGCCAACTCTGGGAGAATTATTTCCATCAGACCCCGGTTCCCGGTGAGCAGAATGAAATAGGAGCCAAGAATTCTGTCCGTTAAAAGTGGTGATGTTTTCCCGAGCACAGGCTGATCGGGAACACGGAAGACAGAGTGCAAGGACCAAAGTCCGAGGTTGGCCCGGAGCCGTGGTGCACAGACCAAGGAGCCTACCAGGCGAGGCTGCCGGGCATGACGCGGCAGGAATTCTAGATGGAGAATATTCGCACACTGCAGGCCCAGAGGGAAGTGGGGATGTTCATCTTCTCTTCAGAGCCGTGCTCGCCAGGGGACCGGCTGTCTCTTATTGTTCATATAAAAATCAATATAGCAAGAGGAGAGTCTTAGCGGTGATAATCCTGGCTCCTTTCACTGGGCGTGTGGAATTGGATCACTGAGAGACGCCCTCTGTCACCTCTCCAGCCTGCAGGTGGAGCCCGCGGGGTCTGCCAGTGAGCAGTTGTCCCCACCAGTGGTTGTCAGCACAGAGTGTGGATGGGGCCAGCGGGTGGCCAGTGCGAAGGAGGAAATGTAATTCCCTCGCAGGACACCATTCTGGACGGAACAGACGAGGCCCGCCTAGTCACTCATGCCCAGCTGTGCCAAGAAGCTCGGCTACCTGTGTGCGGGGACACCACGTGCAGGGCAGGTGGTGTCGATGCAGGGAGGGTGACAGAGCAGGAGGGAACGGAATGGAGGGGAAAGGGAGGAAGGGAATCCAGTGGGAAGGAAGGTCCGAAGCAGTGTTTTGAGAAGGCTTGCTGGTCCCGAGAGCCGCTGGTTGACCGGCAAAACTTTAAGTAGAGGGGCAGGTCCTACACGTGTCTGCCCAGATGTGCGGCATGACACGGGAAGTCATTTGTCGGCATGCGTGGCCAGGCGGGGAGCAGCCCTGTGGGCCCAGGCCCCTCGCCCGCCTGCCTACGCTCAGCTCGTCTTCCCTGCCATGACAGGGGCGCATGCAGGGACGAGGCCCCGCAGACATGAGAGGGGCACCGCCGGCGTTGTCTCTCTGCAGACTCGCAAAGGAGTGAATGGATGCGCCTCTTCTCCCAAAGATGAGAACCGTCCTGACCAGTTAGTGTCATATCAGCTGTTACACTGTTGTATTTCTGGTGACTGTGAGGGCATTATACACTGCTTAACAAATCCCACAGAAAACTTTATCTCAGTTTTCTGTGTCCATCCGTCCCCGCCGCCTCACCCAACACAACGTCCGGCCGCCCGGACCCTGCCCGGGTCTGATTCTCAGGTTGTTTTCCTGCCCGACAGAGTTCTGCCTTTCAGACCTCCACACGTGCTCAAAACAATTAAAAAGCTGATTTTTTTCGGAGCTCCTGACTGAGGCTCACCCGCCTCGGAGTCGTGCGTCTTTCTAAACACAGACTCACAGCTCGCCGCAGTCCTGCTGAGCGGTCTTGGTTTCCCATCTGCCCCAGGTACGGTGTGGTCAACAGCCCAGGGATCTCCCACGGCTGGACCTGAGCCCAAGCCAGAGGGGGAAGTGTGCTGGAGGCTCCTGCCAAGGCCTGCTCGCAGCCCCGGTGGTGAGTCTGTGACTTTGGGGCCGAAAGAGTAAAGCAGGGCCTCTGCTAACCCCTGTGCGGCCTCTGCCCACTCCTGACAAGGCGCGCTTCGAAGGCAGGGGCAGAGGAGTGTGAAGATGCAGCCGCCTCTTCAACGTCAACGCCTCACTGCTCCTCAACGTTCTTCTTCTTTTTCCACGGTGGCAGAGTAAAACAGCACTCGGGGGAGCGGGGCGGCGTTTGCCTTAGAGCCGAGCCTCGTTGCAAATTTTTATTTATTTTTAACCAGGAACTTGCGTCCTTCTGGGAAGTTCAAGATGACCTGTGTTGTAGGAAAAAAAAAAGTCAGAAAATGTAAAAGTTAAAATAGAAATGATAGTGATGTTCTTTATCCCTTTAGGTTATCTTATTTCCGTGTGCCCTGTGCCTGTATCACAAATTACATGGCAAGGTAGACTGAATCAGTGTCTTATGACACTGTTCACTCACTCACTCAGTCACTCAGCTCACTCACTCACTCAGTCACTCACTCAGTCACCCAGCTCACTCAGTCACTCAGTCACTCACTCACTCACTCACTCAGTCACTCACTCGCTCACTCGTTCACTCACTCACTCGTTCACTCATTCATGCGTTCATTCACAGACTCATCAGTTCATCCCTTTAGTCATCTTAACATCTAACGGACCTAGACAGACTGACCTTAATGAGCTACCAGTTCTAGAGTCAGGGCTACCCAGCAAGGGAGACAGGTAGAAATAACCCAAGACCTGAACAAGAAACACCAGATGTGATGAAAATTGAACAGACACCAGGTGTGATGAAAATTGATCACAGAAAGAGAGGAAGGGAGATTGGATGACTGTTTCTTAAACTATATTTGGGCTGAAATAGTTCAAAGTAACCAGCTCATCAAAGCTTGAACACCATAGGTATGCTTGCTGAAAACAAGGCTCATTTTCAGATGAGCTGGTGGGAAAAATAAGAACTAAATGAAAAATACTGGTCCTGTGCAGGCCATGCTGGGACTGTGGGTTGCCAACGACCACGGGGAAGGAACTGTCCCAGTGGGAGCTAATGCTTGTCCTCGAGTCCACAGAGGGCCGGAGTGCCGGAGTCTGCAGTCTGCCCAGTTCTGACCAGCCCCGCGTGTGCGCTAGCACTGAGGGGCCGGGTTGCTTGGGCCCCCGCTGCCCGCGCATGCCCGTCCACACCCAGGGCGCAGAGACTTGGGTAACTATTGGGATTGATCCCTTGCTCTCTGCTTTTCTTCCCATTTCCCTCCCTGGTGGTTTCCATGGAAACTTCCGAGGCTGTGTCCTAGAGTTCTCTGCATTGGGCCCTGGGACTTTGCAAGGACAAGGGGCAGCACTGCACCCACCAGGGGTGACGGGTCTGGTGAAGGCCCTGCTGGCCAGGAGAAAGGTTTGGTCACCCTGGGTTCTGAGGAGCCTTTGTTTGCTGTTGTTTCCTCTGAGTAGCTCAGTATTTCCTTCTCAAAGACCCCCACTTGGTTGAACTTGGGGATTATTTTGGAAATGAAAACTCTTGTATTAGCATAGTTAGATTTTTTTTCTTCCTTTCTGTTTAAAAAATTTTTTAGCTCTGTGATCTCAGTCAAGTCCACTGAGCAGTTGTGAAGAAGAGGGAGCAGTGGGAAGGCTGAAGATGAACCGCCACCTCCCGCAGGAAGGGCGGCCTGGCCGGGCAGACACCTGTGCAGGAGAACTCACCGTTGCTCATCTGTGAGAAGTAGTACAAAGTTGTGTTTCCCTCCCTGGGACCTGGAGGCGCCCCGTGCTGCCTCTGTCCTATCCTTTGTGCTCAGGCACAGGAGGATGGTTTAAATTATCTTCCCGCAGAGGGATGCCCCTTGATCTTCGGATGGTATGCGGAGGTCTGGCAGCCCCTAGCACAGGCTGCAGCCTCCCGCTGGTTCCCTCCGAGCAGTGGCTGTGACGCTGGGGGCGGGGGAGGGGTGGGGCCGGCGCACAGAGCTGGACCCCGCGGCGAAGGCATGTGGAGGCCATTAAGCTGGTCCCAAGATGTCTGGGTTGCAAACATTAATAAGGAAAAATGTTCCTCAAAGACGTAAAGCCAAATATTTAGTTAAGCTCGTCCTCATTAAAGGTGCCAGGGTCTGATGTGTCCTGTTGGGTGGATACTTGGGCACCACGAAGGTGGTGGAGTTTCTGGCGAACGTGTGGGTGCTTGTGTGTGTGTGTGTGTGTTCACCATCCACAGCACAGGGCACGGAGTGCGCTGTGTGTGGCCGAGACCCTCTCTTGTGCATCACCAAAGGGAAGCAAGGGCCCGCGCAGCCAGTGGGTTAGAAAATGAAGCGTCGCCCAACATGCACCGCTGCCCAGGCCCTGAGAAAGCCCCCGCCCATTCACCTGAGTTCACCTGAGTTCACCTCTATCCTGTGGAAAGAAAGCACCTCACAGGGAGTGGAGGGGCACTGCAGCTCACGGGGGGTTCGGGGGGTCTCTCCAGCTTTCCAGATATCTAGGCATGTGGGCAAACACACGTGCAGCGTACCTGATACACGAATACCACCAGGGAGTGCTTCTGGGCAGGTCCACTCACCAAGACCCTCCTTGCAGTCCTGTTTGTGCGTCCATGGCTGATGCAGACGAAGAATGGCTGATGCAGACGAAGAATGGCTGATGACCGGAGAATCTGGTGGTTGTGGCTCTCGCTGGGCGTCACTGTCACTAAGCTTGGGCATGTTATGCGAATGCAAAGTATTTGAAAAGCCTATCTCTACTGGAGCTGGCGGGGCTCAGTAGGTTGGACATCGTCCCCCAAAGTGAAAGGTTGCCGGTTTGATTCCCAGTCAGGGCACCTGTCTGGGTTGTGGGTCCAGTCCCCGGTCTATGAGGGGCAACCAATCAATATATCTCTGTCACATTGATGTTTCTCTCCCTTTCTTTCTCCCTCCCTTCCCTTCTCTCTACAAATAAATAAATAAAGTCTTATTTTAAAAAAACCTATCTCTAATATATTGATGTCAAGAAGTTCATTGTACAGATTGTTTCCTGACTGCTCTGTTTAATTAGAAACTGTTTTCTTTTGTAAGTCACCCCCATGTGCCTGTCATCACTTACGTCACATGTCCTGACTCTGCATTCCTAGTAGAAAAAAAATCTTTTAGCAGAAAATGTCATCTATTGGTTTTCAATTAGGAGGGGAGACTTGGAACAGGACCTGAGATAAGCTTCAGATTTTCCTGTGCACAACTGATAACAGGTTTCTGTTATGAGAAGGAAAAAGACCTTTTCGAGAAGTGACAACGAAAAAATAAATCGTACAGAGAATGATATAATGAACACTCATCACAAAATTACCAATGTTAAAATCCAGAAACTTCCAGCCAAGATGGAGGCGTAGGTAGACACACCGTGCCTCCTCACACAACCAAAAGAGGAAAAACAACAATTTAAAAAACAAAAACAGCCGTAACTGACAGAAAATCAAACTGAGTGGAAGTCCCACAACCAAAGAGTTAAAGAAGACATGTTCGTCCAGACCAGTAAGCAGGCGGAGCCGGGTGGAGAGTGTGGTGAGAGAGCAGTTTGCAGAACGGTACCAGCAACGCTGCAGCTGCCTGGAGAGGCCCCCAGTGGGTGCGCCTAGCCAAAATGTGGCCGGCACACTTGGCAAAACCCGTGGTTGGCTGACCCAGACCCAGCGGGGCCGAGACCAGCGGACCGGGTGGTCCCTCATTCACGCACAGATGAACCGGGAGAAAAAGCTGGGGAGTGGAACAGACCACGCAACCCACTAACGCAGGGAAATAAGATCAAACCACTGATTAAAACACCTGTGGGGGTTCAGGCGGCAGCGGGAGGAACTCCCGGCCTCGCAGGAGAGTTCACTGGGGAGACCCACAAGGACTTGGAACTACACAAGCCCACCCACCTGGGAACCAGCACAGAAGGACCCAACTTGCTTGCGGGTAGTACGGGAAGTGCTAAGAGCAGAGCAAGAGCCATTGTTCCCTCTCAGGCCCCACCCCCACAGGCAGCATCACAACACAACAACATGGGTTACCCCACCCTGGTGAACACCTAAGGCTCCGCCCCTTAAAATAACAGGTGCACTGAGAAAAAAAAAATGGCTGAGAAAAAAAAATGGCCCAAATGAAAGAGCAGATCAAAATTCCAGAAAAGATACAACTAAGTGACGAAAAGATAGCTAACCTATCAGATGCACAGTTCAAAACACTGGCAATCAGGAAGCTCACAGGATTTGTTGAAATTTGGTCGCAATTAGAGGAACAAATGAAGGATACGCTAAAGGAAATGAGAGGAAATGTGCAGGGAACCAATAGGGATGGGAAGGAAACTGGGACTCAGATCAATGGAGCGGACCAGAAGGAAGAGAAAAACACTCAACCATAAAGGAATGAAGAAACAAGAATTCAAAAAAATGAGGAGAGGCTTAGGAACCTCCAGGACATCTTTAAATGTCCCAACATCTGAGTCATAGGGGTACCAGAAGGAGAAGAGAGAGACCAAGGGATTGAATGCTTATTTGAACAAATAATGAAGGAGAACTTCCCCCAATCCGGCAAAGGAAATAGACTTTCGGGAAGTCCAGGAAGCTCAAAGAGTCCCAAAGAAGTTGGACCCAAAGAGGAACACACCAAGACACATCATAATTACATTACCCAAGATTAAAAATAAGGAGAGAATCCTAGAAACAGCAAGAGAAAAGGAGGCAGTTACCTACAAAGGAATTCCCATAAGACTGTCAGCCGATTTCTCAAAAGAGACTTTGCAGGCAAGAAGGGGCTGGAGAGAAGTATACCAAGTCATGAAAGGCAAGGACCTACATCCAATATTACTCTATCCAGCAAAACTTCCATTTAGAATGGAAGGGCAGATAAAGTGCTTCTCAGATAAGGTCAAGTTCAAGGAGTTCATCATCACGCAGTCTTTATTATATGAAATGTTAAAGGGATTTATATAAGGCATGGAGGAATATTAACAGGGGAGTGGGAGGGGGAGAGAGGGGGAAAAGATACAGAGAATAAGTAGCATAAATGGTAGATAGAAAACAGACAGGGGGAGGTTAAGAATAGTATGGGAAACGTAGAAGCCAAAGAACTTATGTGTATGACCCATGGACAAGAACTAAAGGGCGGGGAATGGGGGGGCATGTGGGGTGGAGGGGAATAAAGGGGGGAAA
>PVJI01028137.1:0-16872 GCA_004026765.1 Micronycteris hirsuta
GTCCAGTAAGATAGGGGGGCGGGGAGAGTTTTTTTCTACCAGGCCCTCAGGGGGAAGGGACCAATCAGATTCCTCCCTCCCCCAAGGATGACCACAGAGTGAGCCCTTGATAAGCCTTGCTCGATGGGCTGTGCCCCTGCCCACATCTCTCCTTCCCCAACAGCGCCTTCCTGCAGCCTTTCTCGGTGAACAGACGAGGCTGGCGCTCTTATCTCACCTCTGCCTGGCTCTCCGGACGCTCTGGGCCCTGAAGCCTGCTAATTAGAGATGGTTGGGAGGATTACCAGGGCCCTGGTCTGGCAGCTGTACCGGCTCTAAATTCAATATCCAGTGCCCTGCAGGGTAAGGGCTCACCTTGATAAGCCCCCACGACAAAGCAGGGAGACAGACAGGGTTTGTTCTCAGCAGAGCACTCACCCTCTGAATACAGTTTTTGTTTAAGCCCCAGGACCGAGAACATTCCATGGCCGGGCGAACTCCCCGTCTTCCCAAGGTCAGTCCTTCCTCAGCATTTCTCTTTGGAAACATCTCCCACGGCTGGCCCTGCTCCTGCCCCCTGGCTTTGGGGGCGGTTATGTAACTCTTAGGAAGACCTATAAATGCAAGCATACGGTGTCCTCGATTCCTGGCAGGCTGGCTGCTTCACATTTATAGCTGCTGCTGAGAGACTGACTTCACACACAGGCGAGCACACACGTACACGTCCCTGACTCATAACCACATTTCTACTGCGGAATTGTTTCAAAAACCCAACATCAGCAGCCTCATAACGATGAAAGCATAGGACATTTTGTCCCAGGACCTTGTGGGGAAGGGGTAGTGCATTCAGTAGGTGGAGGGAAAGGACTCCAAGGCAGGACCCCAAAAGGCCATATCATAGTGTATGAGCCCCTCACACTGTACAGCCCCTAAATTCCATGCTGAGGGTGTGACTGGGCAGCAGGTAGCTTGCCGCTGAAGCCCCTAACCAAAGCCTACTAGGTGTGGTGCTGAGCTCACAGATTCGGCATGCATTTATTACATACTTGCAATGAATACAAGGTTAGTGAAGGAAGCCCGGGTTTGGGGTGGAGAACCCAGAAAATGTGTTCTGCAAAATGTCTCATTGGAGACCCTGAAAGTTAAGATGCAGAGAGCATTTTATTTAAAGCAGAAAACAGGGGTGTGTCCTGAGAGTAGTGCAGTTAGGAGCATACTGTGTAGAGTCACGACCAGCCGAGATGCATGTTCTAGCTCTGCTGATTTCTAGCTGTGAACTTCAACAAGTCCCTCAATCTCTGAGTCTTCGTTTTCCCATATGTAAAGTGGACATACATTGAGAAGACCGAAATAGATGAGAGAGCCCTTAGTGCAGCGACTCTAAAGAAAAAGTGTTCCATAAACGTAGCTGGTACTGCAGTTCACCCGAAATGCAAGCGAACACCTTTCATTTGGACACTGGAATAAACACATGCCAGTTTTCTTTTCTCCGCTGCTCCATGAAGTATGATACACTAAAGAAAAGGAGGAGGAACTGACCTAGGCAAGTCCTTGAGTTGGCTATTTCCAAGAAGCTAACTCGGAGTGCCTCATTCCCCTAAGGTTCCAGTACCTTCACCTGCTGTTGCTGTGCTGCCCTAGGTTTGCTCAGTCAGGACAAGCTGTACTTGCGCTTCCAAGACGAGGTGTGAGAACTGAGGGGCAGCAGGTGCGAACGGCAGGCAGGGCAGAGGCACTGACGAGGGCCTGGTGCGGTCCTGTCAGGCCTGCACTGGTCGCCTGGGCCTGGCTGGCTCCCCTCCGGCTCCCCCGGCTCACACAGCATCTGCCTTCTCACTGCCCACTGCGCTCAGGCGCTAAGGGTGGGGGTTTCCAAAGGTGCAGCTTGTCCTGACTGCACCATTTCCCTCGTCCTAATTCAATGTATGTTCTCTACGTGTATTTCTCACTTAATTCTCACAGCGCACCTACTAACTCCAGTTTACAAGGGAGGAGACGCACCAGGCTGCTGAACGTGTCCAGTTTGTAGGTGGAGGCAGAGAAAATGACGTGTTTTCACACCAGGCACCATGCTAACCCCTTTACATATAATCTCATTGAATCCTTTCAGCAACCCCGAAGCACCGTCCTTATTCTGCATTGAAGGATTTGGAAAGCCCACAATGTCCCCTGCCCGGTGCCAGCAGCATTGCGAGGTAGGTTTGGGCTGCCTGCCCTCATTGGGGTTGGGCACTGTGAAGTCCTTCATTACTGCATATGCATTACCTCCTCCAGTGCTCACAGGGCTCATGAGATCGGAACTCATTTCACAGGCGAGGGAGCCAAGGTCCCCAGGCTCCGAGGATGCTCCAGAGTCGCACAGGTTGGTTTGAAGGCACTGCTCGCGCTGCGCTCGCGGACGCGCGGATTCCGCGCTACGGCGGCCGCCGAGGGTCCTTCCGCAGAACCCTGCGCTTCGCTGAGCAGCGGCCTGGAGAAATCGATTTAAGTCTCCAAACCCATCCAAGCCTCGGCCAGCAGGGAGAGCAGAGCGGCTTTCTGGCCGAGGGCGCTGTCCCGGCTCTGCGCCCCCGGAGGGGCGTTGGTGGGGGGGGGGGGTGTCCCCGGCAGGGGCTCCCGAGCCTGCGCCCCCAGCTGCCACTAGACAGTGGTCGCAGCTCCTAAAGAACCCTGACCCACGCCTGGGAGTTGCGCTGGGAACTGGCGGGTCCTGCCTACATCCCTGCCCCATGTTTACCACCAGACCGCAGTGCAGAAGCATTACATTTTGAAAATACTGAGAATAGAATGATTTTAAGAGTTCCTCTAATCCCCCCGCCCAGCAAATCATGGCTGCTATTTGCATATTCCATTTCAAGGATATGGCCTTCTTTCTACATAGCTGTCATGAAATGCGCATAACGCACAAACCAATGCGAAGCCAGGGTTGTTCTCACTTTGTAACATCAGTATTTTTGTCAGGTTATTACAGACCCTTCCCAGCTACTATTTTTAATGACAGGATTTGTTTTTTATGGGGCGGATATGCTCCTATTTACTGGAGCATTTTCCAAATGTTTCACATTCAAGTGGTTTCCAAAGTTACACCATTATAAATGATTCTGTGAAAACATTCTTGTGTACAAAGCCCTCTGTGTAATTACACCAATTTTCTTCCGTTATATGCACAGGAGCAGAATTACTAGGTCAAAGGATGTGAATGTTTGTCAGGGCTTCCGGTATTATTGCCGAATGGCTTCCCATGGAAGCCTTAGGCAGGGTTTTCAGACTTTGACCATTACTTCTTACCTCTCAGAATTTTCTTTCTGGAAAACATCTAAAATGTCCTTCCATTGAGATATAGTAACGCTTTCTGAGAATATCTACATTTAAATCAGGATCAGAGCTTGACACTGAAAGATGTGTACCTTCACGGTGGGCCTTCCGCATCAGAAAGAACATCAGGCCCTGGCTGGTGTAGCTCAGTGGATTGAGCGTGGGCTGGGAACTAGAGGGTCCCGGTTCGATTCCCGGTCAGGGCACATGCCTGGGTTGCGGGCCAGGTCCCCAGTGAGAACCATGTGAGAGGCAACCATACATTGCTGTTTCTCTCCCTCTCTCTCTCTCCCTCCCTTCTCCTCTCTCTCTAAAAATAATAAATAAAATCTTTAAAAGAAAGAAAGAACATCAGGGGTGTTCTTTTGGATTAGGGGGTTTTCCTGGTGACTCTGAGCGGGTGGCGTCGTTGCTGCTCACGACTAAGCCCTGGCCCGGAGTTCTGAGAGAAGCCAGGGGTCGCAGTGCAGGCAGGAGAGGGTTTGTTTTGGAGGAAGCGAAATAAGGCACCAATCCACAGCGATCAGTAATCACGTCCTTCCTCTTACAGATAACGGTAATAAGGAGTGTTGACGTGTGAGCGTGAGGGAATGTGCTCCCAGCAGTCACCACGTGCACCAGCCCTCAGGTGCATTCAAGACGGGCGGGACTAACCGCTGTCAGTGCGCAGGGTTTCTGGGGTGGGGACTGAGCCAACGTCCCAGCCGGCTTCTGACTCACTCTGTGCAAACCTCCTTGCTGTCTAGGATCTTCAGGCCAGTGATACCACCCCTTGTTCCACTTGTCATTTCCAGTGATGAGTTGCAGGTAACCAGCAGGCAAGCTGTCCCCAGTGGGCAGGGGGCCTAAGTATTTTGCAGGGATTGGGATCCTGGGTGGCAACGAGAAATATCCCTTGTGAATCAACTCATTGCCTGGTTGGGCAAATCCCTACACCTCTTCTTACACACACTCTCCCTGCTCTTGGGTCCTCTCCTACATCCAAGCTTTGGGGTCCCCTCCAGTTCGTAGATAACCCCCCCACCCTAGAGCCCTTTGTCTGACGGTAGTAGGCATTGTGATGGACTGCGCAGGTTTCTCTCCAGAACCAGCGAACTTATCTCCCAGCTGCTGGGGCTGCCTGTCAGAGAGCCTTCGGCCGCCAGTCCTCTCCAGGGTCATTACCCCTTTCTGGGGCTGTCCACATCCAATGGCGGGTCAACATGGGTGTGAAGGTTTGGTTCCCTCATCCCAGTTTTGTCGAGACTGCTCTGCAGCCCAGTTTCTCTCCCTGCCTGGACCATCTTCCTGCTTCCCTCCCCTCCAATGGTGCAGATCGCAAGAGCAAATGTCCTGCATGAACGCTTCACCCTCTGGGGGAATACAACCTGTGACCCCACTCCCATGGGAAATATTCACTTGCTACTCCCTAGGGCCCTGTTTAATAAGCATTATCTAGCAGACATATGGGGATAAGCCATAACTCAAAATAGGCTAATTTATGGCTCTATGGCTTTTGTGTCACTTTCTGATCCTCAGAATAACTGTCGCACTATGACATCTATTTCTAGGTGTGATAGACAGAACAACAGCTCTCAATGATGCCTGGGTCCTAATACTCAGAACCTGTGAATATGTTAATTGCATGGCAAAGGGGAAGTAAGATGGCAGGTGGAATTAAGGTTGATAATCAGATAATGTAAAAATAGGAAGATTATACTAGGTTATCCTAATGGGCCCAATGTAGTCACTAGGATCCTTAAAAATAGAAGAGGGGGCAGAAGAAGGACGTGAGAGTGGAATGTGACTACGGAAGAGGACGAGAGAGGCGCAATGGGAAAGGTACTTGACTCACCATCGCTGGCTTTGAACATGGAGCGCGAGGCCATGAGCCAAGGACTGCCGGTGGCCTTGAGAAACTGCAAAAGGAAAGAAAGGGATGCCACCCTGCCCACACCTGATTTTAGGCCAGCGAGACCCTTGTTGGATTTCTGGCCTACAAAACTACAAAATAATAAAGCTGTTTTATTTTCAAGCCACCATCTTTGTAGTAACTCCTTGAGCATAGAGGAAACATACACTAGGCTGCCCTACAGGGGAGGGAGGTGTTGACAGGGATAGCGAAGAGGGAGCAATTGGTACAACTTCTCACGCTTGGTCCTCGTTAGAGACTGAGGGCTTGTGTTCCCCTCCCCCAATTCACACGTTGACATCCTAACCCCCAATGTGATGGTATTCGGGGGTGAGGTCTTTGGGAAGTGATTACCGTACCTTTTGGACAATAAGATGCACCAGACCATAAGACACACCCTGGTTTTAGAGGAGGAAAATAGGAAAAAAATTTTTGAAGCAAAAAATGTGGTAAAATATTTTACCTGCTCCTGCCTCCTGTGACCCGCTCCACTGCCGCACCCCCATTTTCCTCCCAAATTTGGGGGGGTTGCATCTTATAGTCTGAAAAATACGGTATGTCATGAAGGTCGTGGCCTCACAAATGAGATTCATGTCCTTTCTGCCACAGGAGGACATAAGAAAACAGCAGTCTGCGACCCAGGAGAGGGTTCTCACCAGAACCCTGCCATGCTGGCGCCCTGATCTAGGACTTCCAGCCTCCAGAACCGTGGGAAATAAACTTCAGCTGTTTGTCAGCCACCAGTCCACGCTGCGTTGGTATAGCAGCCTGAATAGAGAGAGCCTTTCTGTCTTCATGCTACCTCCTAAGGAAGGGCACCAAGTGATAGCGAATTTCTTGCAGCAAAGAAGGTGAACTTGAAATAAGTGACCTACATTTTTGGAGTGAAATAATAAATCTGAGAATTTTACCAGTAGAACAGAATATAGAGTTCATTTCTAGCAAAGATTTTCAAGACATTTTTTCCCGAGAAACTTTCTTTTTTAAATAGGAAATCACAGACGGCCCATCTCCTGGACAGATTTAAAGTGGCGCTGTTCCGGTCGAAGCCCCGGGTCCCTTGCACTTCCCCTTACCGGAGAGGCTCGAGCACTGAGGACAAAGTTTGAACATCGCAGACCTGGGTCCCGGGGCCCCTGGGCTGGAGGTCAGCAGAGCAAAGCTGGAAGGCGCATCTCCAGCCTCTACCCAGAAGCCTCTGCAGAGATGGGCTGTGGACTCTTCCCCGACCGCTCCGTGGGGACAGGCTCCCTCTGCCTTCTCTGATCAGTGAGTGGAGGCAGTGTTATATAACACGTGTGGATGTCTGCACACGGATCTACTCCTTTGCTCGTGTGTGTGTTTATGTTTTATGTCGGTGTGACGTGTGGAGTCTTCCCATCCACAGCCACTCTGTAGACGAGCCAGGCACCTTCCACCATGGTGTGATTTCTGTGGCCACAAAAGTGCCACCGGACTCCAACCCCGTTCCCCACCCACCTGCTTCGATGCCTGAGGCTCCACCATTGGCACTGCCTACAGAAGGCTGCCTTCCAAATTCAAAATCCATGTAGTGTCACCTTTAAACATCTTTAAAAGCAGGATGCAACTTGAAATCTCTGGATTTTTGCACCGGATGATTTTTCTTAGCAGCACACAAACTAATGGAGCATCTTGCAAGCAATGACATCTTAGATTTGAAGAAATATGGTTTGCGCCTTGGGAGGATGAGAAATGCATTAATACATTAGTGTCCTTGAAGCAGAGATCAGAGTCTACAAAGAAGGAAAACTGCAGAGAGGAGCTTAGTGAAGAGAAAGATGAGCAGGAAAGGATCTTTGAGTACATAGGGGAGTGTGTGTGTGTGCAGGCCAGAGGTTCCACAGTATGAGGGATCTGAGCAACCAAGAGCAAGGGGTTGGGAACACAAGAGGGTCTCTCTGGGGCAATACAAAGTTTATGTCTGACAAGAAATCACATAAATTAAGGCCCTCATTTGTTCTTAGAAGCAAATGAGACTCCAAAATGGTTCATAGAGGTTGTTACAATGACATCTCTTATTTCAGACTCTGAAAGTAATCAAGTATAAAATATAGACTTTCAACCATAAATGTAACTCCTTAATCCTACAAAAGGATGTACTTCTCATTTCTGTGGACTGGCTAAAGATGAGACGACAGCTAAAGTCAACAATAAAGAACTACAATTACTCAACTGGATTTCTGTTTGCTCTTCCAGTTCATTAGGTTAAATGAACCATTAATTCATTAATCAAAGGTAACAGCCCCAGAGTAGTTGCCAATCCCAGAACGACATTTAAGATCTAAAAAATGAAAACATACTTCTGAAATGCAGACACACTTTCGTTAATTAATAGCTATGATTAAGACAGGGGTTTGTTATTTAAAAAATTTTGTTTGGGAACAGAAGGGGAAACCAAAACTGCAACCGGGGGACTTGTTATTTCAAGTTCACCTTCTTTGCTGCAAGAAATTCGCTATCACTTGGTGCCCGGCCAAGGCCGAGAAGTCCTGCTTTGCTTGCCTTTCCCTATAAATTTGGAGAGGTGCTTCTCTGGAAAACAAATTGGCACCACCACATCGTAAAATTCAGTGCAAAGGGACGACAGACCTTTCAAAATCACCCAGAAGAAAAACAACAGTTCTCTGCTAAAAGATTCATCGTGTTACTCTCTGCGTGTTACTCTCTGCGGTTCCCCAATATGAATGCAAATGGCTGGAACATTTTCATGTTTGGCAGAAAAGCACAAAGGTCTAAAGAAGAAATATCACCGGTGGCTTCACTGAAAAGAACATAATGAACCGAAAATCTCTCAGCTTAGCAACTCCCCCTCCAGTCCTTAGAGCTCTCAGTGGTGCGCAAACCCTGTTCCCAGGGAACTCTGCAGAAGCTGCTGGCATTGAGCAACGTACTAGCTCATCTGAGGGAAGGTACAGAGAGACATGGAGCTGCAGAAGTAACCATTGAACGTAGCCCTAAGGGTACAAATGGGCTAAGGGAGCTGAAAATTCTGTGAATGGGCGCCCTCTGTGAAATCAGTTCCCTGAACATAGCTCCCCTGATTAGAAAATTGCCATGCCATAATCCAGCCAACATTTCTTGAGGACACTCTAAGGGCAAGGCATTGCACTGGGCACCAGGGAGGGCGCACATTGGCATCATATAAAAGCCCTGCCCTCAAGGAGATCCCCATTCAGAAATGCTCACGATAGGCATTTGGGGGTGCTGTCACTGAGCCACAAAGGGTGGCGTAGGAGTCACAGGGGAGGGGAACATGCACTCTGACGCTGGACAGAGGGAGGGAAGCCAAAGGTGAAGGACGCATGGTAGGTGGAGGGAGGTGCCTTTGGTCCAGATCTTGGAGCAGTGGGACTTTACCAGGGAGCGACGGAGAAAGGACTTGGGTACAGAGAAAACAGTGTGAACAAAGGGATGAAGACCAGAAGGCACAGGGGTGCTTGGAGGAAGGGTGAGTTGCTTGGAAGGATAAATGCTAGAAAAACAAAGGCTGGGCAGGCATGTGATGGGCAGCCCAGGTGTGGTCCTGCAGGACCAAGCACACTGAGGACCTGTGGAGCAGGCGAGCATCCTACCAGGTCTCACCGTCTGTCTTTGCCTCGGCCCCACACTGCGAGCGAGGGCCCTGCAGGGGAATGTGCAAATGCCTATGGTAGCCTGGCTTTTGAGCAATTCGAGGAATCGCTGCCCCGAGTGTGGTGTGACCTCCGCATTCAAAGGTTTTGTTCTAGTCCAGTGGCCTCTGCAACAGGCTTAGAGTCAGGCCACACCCTGGGCCACCAAGGAGAACCGTGATGGCAGAGCCTAGCCCGCTGGGTGACGTTCCTACCCTCCCAACTTGGAGCCGGATTCCGAGAGGTAGAGCCCTGCTCACCTCTGCACCATACGCTTTCCATCTGCAGGAATCTGTAGAGATTTGCCTCTTCTGGGCATCATGCAATGAGACGTTGTGGGCCTGGCTGTCTTCACTCAGCGTGTTTTCAAGGTTCATCCGTGCTATAGCATCATCAGCCCTTCATTCCATTTTAATGGCCGGATAGCTTTCCATGGTGGGTGTCCCCAGTTTTGTTTATCCATTCGACAGTTGGTAAACATTTGGGTCATTTCCACTTTTTGGTTGTGATGAATTATGCTGCTATGGACCCTCATGGACAAGCTTTTGTATGGACAGACGTTTCTGGTTATCTTGGGGACACGCAACGGAGTGCAATTGCTGGGTCTTTTCTCATTCCTCCCACTTCTCTTAGCAACTAACAGGAATATCTGCTGAATAAATGAAGGAAGGAACGCAACCCACTTTCTTAGAAGACATTATTTGGGGGTTACTACTCATGGGCTACAGCAACATTAACGACTATTACTGGCAGTTAGCCTTGTCACAGCCCTTTCTTGGCTCACTCAGGTTGAGGTAAGCCTGGGCTATGGCAGCTCACCCACCCCGCCCTTCTCGGGAAGCTGCGGAAGCTGGTGGGGTGTGCACCTCTGCAAGTCCCCAGGAAGCAGAGGCTGGTCCTGACTTGGCAGATTCTGGGGCAGCGGAGGCCCCACAGTCTGGCTGACTCGCTCCAGGAGCCCATCAGCGCGGATGGGGCTTCACGACTGCGCCTCGGAGCTGGGCCGCACTCCACTGACCTGAGGGTCTCAGGGATGCTCAGCAGTACAAGGGCCTGAGTGGGTGTTCTGGGGTAGGGGGCAGTGGCCTGGGGGTAGTGGCTTGGGGCGCAGGGATCCCCCTGTGCTCTTAGTTCAAAGAGCGTGCTGCTCACAGCCCACTAGCCTGATCAGTGATTAGGGGTTCTCACCCTGATGTCACGTGCCATGATGGGGCCTCAGCCTCTGCATACGCCCTGTGCACCACCTCCCACACTCCTGCCCTGGGCACCGCTGGGCAGCTCAGCCAACAGCACCAGAACAGGGCAGGGCAATGCCCTCCGGGGGGTGCCCCGATAATATGCCCCTCACTCGGGTCAGGCTCCTCACAGAGGTCTGGCCATGCAGGCTCTGACCGAGGACCCAGCTGTATGGGGTTCGCTGGTCTGAGCAAAGGTAAGGCAGGCGCGTGGACAGTTAGGGAGGGGCGGAGGTAAACTCTTCTGCCCACCCGGGCAGGGGTCTGCCCACCGCTGTCCCCCTCCTCTTGGCTTTCTAACTGCCCTTCCAGGCCCAGCTGCCCCGCCTCCTCGTCACTGGTGGACTCCCGCACACACTCTGTCTTTCCGTACCTGGGCGGGGCCCTTCCTCCAGTGGGGCTCAGGTACGTTAGGAGGAGAACGTCTCTGCTTCTGTTGCAGCTTCCCTGAACCCCTCAGAACACGGCCCAGCCCCCAGTTCGGGAGTCCGCAGAGCCCTTTTCTCTGCCTGATCTCGTTCCCAGAAACTGGCCTTTTCTCAGAGCCTCTGTGGGCTATTTACCATGTAGCCTATACTTGATGCCTCAGTATTATTTAAGTTCTGTTTCAAGGGTTTTATTTTAAAAGTAGCACATGTTCAATATAGAAAATAACAAAATCACACGGAAAAAAACAAAAACCATTCCTAACCCACATAACTCCTGGAAAATGTTGGTGGATATTCTCCTGTTATTGTTCTTTTTTTCAAAATGTCATCATAATGTACGTGCTGTATTACAACCGACTTGACATATTTTGAATATATCATGATGCCATTAGATCATTTTTTTTGCAATTTCAGTGACTGTATAATATTGAAACACCCCCTGGACTTAATGTACTTTATTCAATCAATGCCCAATTGTTCCTTATACTGATGGCTTTTCATTTTCAAATTTATAAATAACATCATGATAAATAATCTTGTATGGAAATATTTCTGCACATTCTTGAATATTTGCTTAGGATGCATTCCTAGAAGCGGAATTGCAGGCTCAAAAATTATATCCACGTTTAAAGCTTCTTAGACTCCTTGGCCCTCGGAACGATCATAGCAACTTATAGCCCTTCTGATTTACCTAACACAACTTGTGACAATCTTGACTTCTCATTGGAAGCTTCAAAACACGAAGTCTAGAAGACAGGGCTTGCTGTAGCCTGGCCCAGCGACATCAACAAGCGGAGTAAGAAAAACGGGTAAAACAGGCACGTGGCTGCGCAGAACAGAAAGAGATAGGCCCACAGAGGTACGTTTATTCCTCGAGAAATCGTCACACTGCCCCACACCATACCGTCCTCACCCGGGTGTCCCCTGCTTCAGAAGGCAGGGGAATGTGTTCATACATTTTAGAAAGACTTTCTTCCAAAGCCATCTCGAGAGCAAGTGCCCTTCTGTGGTAGCAGAGCATGGTGGGGCGGGGGGCCGGCGGGGGGAGACTTAGTCTGATGTTTCAAGGCCCCCTCACCTGCCAATGCCACAGAAACACACAGCATCAGTTGGCTTCCTGGCCCTCAGTTCCCCCATCTGTAACTGAGAACCTACCCAGCGGGGTTCATGTGGGCATCTAACAAGATCATGTATGTCAGCCTACTTTGTAGACGGTCAAGGGCTGACCTTATTGCTAAGATTAGACACTCAAAGGAATGAGCACCGTTGCACCGAGTGGAAGGGAAACTACCCCGGAGAGGCCAGAAGAGTAGAGGGCAGTCGCCCTTTCTTCCGGTCCCCATAGTATCTGAGATCACAGGAGCCCTTCAGTAGCACGCTCTTTCAACGTGGGGGACACGGCCTAAGCTCTCAGTTCGGTGGGTAACAGGAAGAGCGAGGAAACGTCTGTTTAAAGTCCGTTCCACTGGTTTTGCTCCACACATGGCCAATGCAAGGCTTTCGTTGGTCCTTCGTGTCATGGGATTTACTGCTCTACATTCGCAGGAAGCTTAATTGGCTCTGCTGCCAGAGGACCTGCTCCTGCCGTTGTCCTTCGCATTCGCGGCGGGCCTCGGAGGAGAAGCTAGAAATGACAACGTCCCGAGGTGAACCGAGGTGACGTGCTGGAAATCGCTGGGAAGAGTCTAAAGTGCTGTGCAAGGGAAGGCCTCGTCGCCGCTCACCAGTGACGCAGGGGCATCTCCATAGCAGCGTCAGGAATGTGGGTTTCAGTGCCCTTCCCGATAGAAACATCAGGGACTGCGGCTGCTCGATCAGACCTGGGCTCTGCTTGCCTGCCGGGTCTCCCACAGTCACCGGGAGCGCCCCCTGCCCCGGGGTGGGGCGGGCTCAGGACCGCAGCCTCATTTCTCACAACGCTTGGTGAGCAAGCGATGGAGGGGAGGAGCTGGCCTGCTTGGATGAATGAATGAATGAATGAATGAATGAATGTGTATTGAGGGCCATGTCTGTGCCAAGCACTGTGGGAGGCACTCCCACCTAAGTCTCCGTTATCTTCCCAGCACCGATGGGAAGTTAGAATGATCGCTCTTATTCGAGGGGTGGAAATCAAAGCAGTTTGCCAAAGAACCAACCCAGGGCTCATGTCATGCCGTAGAGGTAATAGATGGCTGATAAAACCTCAATTTGTGGCTTCCTACAGGAGTTTCTAAGTAAAGATATTTTTTGAAGTCGGTAGTGCGTGAGCTTTAGCATGATTAATCCTAATCTAGAGTCTCTTGGCACCACCCTGCCTGGCTCTAAACTACCCAACATCTGGCATGAAGATGTGGGGTTTATAGTAAAAATTACTTGAGAGTTACTAATCTTCATTTTTTTAAAAATCAGGATACAGAAGATCTTGAAGCCTTAAATGAGGAACTAGATCTAAAATGATATGCCCCTCCACCAACTTATTCAATCAAAAAATGAAGCCAATTCATTTAAAGTCCTATCAGATTCATAACTCCAACTTTACCAGGAGGGAGGAGGACTTGATTGGTAGCGATTCATAGAATTCAGTGTCTGGGCCACGACACCAACCCTGTTGCATTCTAATTACTAAAGAGGAGGCGGGGCAGCAAATGGTCGCATTCAAGTTAAGGGAATGAACATCGCTGTAGGGCAGTCCCAGGCCAGCCGTCCAAACTGCTATTCGACATTCCTCCCACTGACTATGTGCCTGCAGGTAATTACATAATTTATATGGAGGTAATTACTGTCCTTACCAGAAGTTAGCTGCTTCTATCTCATAGAGATGTGGGACCCGATAAAATGGTAAATATAAAGAGTTTAATGGTGCCTTGTACACAGTAAGCACTTAATGAACATTAGTCCTTGCTATTATTTCCGGTTCTTCCACGTAAAAACTTTCTGTGCTGGACATTTTCACTTATAGGAAGTGTTTTCCTGTTCAGGCTAATCTTCTTTAGCTATAATCCCATAAGTGAGATTCCCGAATCAAAGGATATAAACACACTTAGATCTCTTCGTACTTCACACAAATTGCCAAAGTACATTTCTAAGGAATTATAACAGCATGGACCGTGACCAGCCACGGAGAGCAGATTTTCAGTACCATCACTAACACTGGGATTATTGGTTCTTGTAATGATTCGGTTGTTAGAGTTGATCCTTTGGCAAATATCCACCCAGAGATTGAGTGAGCTGGGTTTAGCTGGGGACAGGGCAGAGCAGACAAGGGCCTCTAAGGTCCAGGAGGGCACCGATAAGGACACCAACAAAGGCATGCGCGTTCCCAGGTGCTCAGGCTGGAAGGAGTGGGGCCGCAGGGTGCATGCTGACCTGCCAGGATTGCTGCAGACAAGAGATCCCTGAGGCCCGCGTAGCTAGTGCTAGTGACAGATGGGGGCGGCGTGGGAACCCGGCTCAGGAGCCTGGCAGTCAGTGGGTGCAAGAGTGATAAAAGGAAATGTTCCCTAAGTGCACCTTCCCACAGAGTGATCAGGAGAAGGAACCCAGTGGGAGAGTCAGAGTCCCAATATCTCCAGAGGGACATGAGGCACCCAACCCGAGGAGGGACCCTTTAAATATAATCACAGCAGGTCCTGCCTTCTTAGCTCAAGACCCTCTTCCATCGGCTCCCATGTCATTCAATGAAAAATGGATTGGCCTACGAGGCTGTCGTGGGTTAAATTGTGTCCCTCAAAAAGGACGTGTTGAAGTCCCACCCTCGCAGTACTTCGCAATGTGGCCGTATTTGGGGACAGTCTTTATGGAGGTGAGCAAGTTAAAATGAGGTCATGAGGGTGGCCCCTTAAAGGGTGCGGGGCGGAGAGGTGAAATATGTGGACACAGACGCTCGGGTAGGGACAGCTACCAGAAGCCAGGAGAGAGGCCTAGGGCAGCCTTCCCTAACACCCTCGGAGGTGGCCTGGCCCTGCTGATGCCTTGATCTCAAGATGTCTAGCCTCCAGAATGCACTACATTTCTGCTGGTGCAGCCCTTCGGCTCGTCGTAGCCAACCAACCGGAGGCCCCCGGAACCTGGCCCCTTTCCTCCCGTCTGCCCCGCTCCCCCGCGTTCTCCCGTCCAGCACAGCCCGTCCCACAGTCACCGGGCTCACCTCGGCCTCAGAACTTGGCTTAGCTTTTCCCGCTGCCTGGAACGTTCTTCCCCCAGAACCTGGCCTGTCTCCCTTCCTCATCCCGTTCGTGTCTTTACCTGATGTCACCTTGTCAGTGGGACCTTTGCTCAAACCTTCTCTCCGACTTGCACGTTCTGATTCCTCTTACCTTCCCTGGCCCTTTCCCCGTAGCTCTCATCCCCTGCACACATAGGATCCCTTTAGTGTGCCTTGTCTGTCTCCCCCATGAGAAGTTGCATTCTGCCAGGGCCCATGGAAAGCCCTCGACAGCCGCACGCAGTAAGAACACGACCCTCACTTTACATAAACAAGGACGCTGAACCTCAGAGACTAAGAGCCCTGACCACCAGAGCTGCTGCCACCAGAACGCCAGGGGCCCAGTTCCCGTCCCCAGGCTTCCTGACCCCATGCCATGCTGGCTCCCTGCGGGGCCCTGGCAGGAACTCTGTCTGGGAGAGAATGTCTCTTGCCCTGTTTCCTAGGGATCGGGGTGGTGGGCCAGGGCAGCTGCTGCTGCACCGCCTGAAGAAAGTGTTTTCTAGAGTGACCCTGCACCGCGGCTGGACACCACCCAGCTGGTCATCTCTCAAGCGTCCAGGCTTGGCACCCTGGTGATCGGCTGGGTCCAGATCACCCTGGATCTGCCACTCACACGCGTGCCGGGGAGGGTGAGAGAAAGGGAAGATGAGAGAGAGGGCAGTGAATGAGGGCAGGGAGAAGCAGGCTGTTGAAATTCGAGATTCTCCAGGAGCCAAGTGGGCCGAGAGGCCGGCATTACTGGCTGTGCTCAGCGGGCACCCAGTGGGCACCAATCCCATGGCCCCGCTCTCCCGGGGGCGGGGGGGAGAAGGGCAGCCTGTAACTCTGTAGCGGTATTGTGATGGCGAAGGAGGAAACAAGAGCAGCTGATCTGGCCTGGGCCGGGAGTGCCCACGTGCGCACAGATGGGCCTTTGTGTCCTGCGCCCAGACAACAGGCTGCATTCTTCCCCACCTCAGTGACGTCCTTCATGGACATGTCCCCAGAGCGCACTTTCAAAGGATTAATTAGCTATGGATCAGATGACATGGCATTCCCTCTGCTACCCCTTCTTTGCCCAGGCTATGCCTGCCCTTGGTTGTCCTGGGCACAGAGCTGGTGGCCAAGCCCAGTGCTGCCCTTGGGCTGTTTGCAGGGGTCCCCACACAACTACGGGCCTCATGGTGTCCAGTGCGGGACTCTCAGAACACGGAGCTGGACAGGTTCAACAGTGTCCAGCCCCCATGTGTTACTGGGGGCGACACAGTCAGTGATGGAGCCATGACGTGGACTTAGGGACCCTGCCCCCAGAGCAGGGCCCCTTCTCTAAGGAGAGCTGAGCTGTCCCAGAAGCCCCACCCCGGAGCCGGGACCACCTCCCAGAAACACCTGAGGGAGAGGGGTTCTTCATGAAGACAGACTTAACTCTTACAAGGCTGACGTCCAGTCTTGTCTGATTGGTTTCCAAAGCAAATGAGTTTGCTTGGCCAAGCCAAAGGCAGGGGACAGGGGCCCCCAGGATGTCCCTTGTTCTGTGAACCTTGTTCTGTGGGACCACCGAGGGATCAGGTACCTGTGAAGAGCCAGTCTCTCTGGGTATAAAATACGTCCTCAAATACAAGCATGGCTGCTGCTATGAACTGAATATGTGTGTTCAGCTCCCCACCCCCAACGGTTGTGTGTTGAAGCCCTAACCCCCAACGCAATGCTGTTCGGAGGTGCGGCCTTTGGGAGGGGATGCGGTTTAGGTTTAGATGAGGACATGAGGGTGGGGCCTCCATGATGGGATTAGCGCCCTCATAAGAGGGGGTGGAGACCAGAGATGCCCCTCTGCCACCGAGGACACAGCGAGAAGGTGGCCTTCTGCAAGCCGGGAAGGGAGCTCTCTCCAGAACTGAGAGAAATCAAAGTCTGCTGCGTAAGACGCCCAGTCTGTGGCATTCCATTGTAAGTAAGACGTCCGCCCTCCCTGGCTTC
Source organism: Micronycteris hirsuta (assembly GCA_004026765.1). Classification (NCBI taxonomy): domain Eukaryota; kingdom Metazoa; phylum Chordata; class Mammalia; order Chiroptera; family Phyllostomidae; genus Micronycteris; species Micronycteris hirsuta. Next base: position 16,623 of record PVJI01028137.1, read on the forward strand.
TCCAGGCCCCACTTGCAGAGTTGGAAGTGGGCTCTACTCCTAGCACAGCAACTTCAGACTGCAAGGTCTTAGAGAAGGAGCCACCCTACCTAACCCTTCAGGTCCTCACCATAAAATGGGCTCATGTACTCTGCCCTTGGCCCCTCAGACCACTGCAAGGATCAAATAGAGCCATGCATGTGAAAGACTGCTCTAACGCGGCAACTACCGCTATCAATGCTGCTGCTGCTCTTGCTACTGCTATTGCTAC
>PVJI01028138.1:0-16862 GCA_004026765.1 Micronycteris hirsuta
GGTAAATGCGGACAACTGTAACTGAACAACAATAAAATAATTAAAAAAAAATAAACATATATTACTGGTAATGTTTAAAAAGATACACACACACACACAGGGTGGAACAAAAGTAGGTTTACAGTTGTGAGTATGCAAAACAGAGTTTATTCCTGTATTATTATTTATTATTATATTATAGATTTTCATATGAGCAACTGCAAACCTCCTTTGCCCTACCTGGTATATAGATCCCCTGTTAGAGTCAGTAGGGAGTAGTAGCAATTCAGAGAATGTGAAGTGAGTCGGATATTTTGGTGCTGTGTTTGGGACAAGGAACTGATCTGCCCTAGGGGTCACAGTCAATAGCCGTATGAAAATTGTACTGTAAGATGATTGACTGCCTGGAAGTTTCAAGAGGGAATCTGTGTCTCCTACGCCTTCTGGGAGAAGGGCAAGGCATCTTCTGGGTGACCTCACCCCTTATGCTTGCATATTATTGAAGCACACTAGGGGAAAAAGTAACCTGTGATAAGACAGAAATGGGGAGGTGTCAAAGAAAGAGTTAAAGGAAAAAAAAAAAGAAGCAGAGATAAACACACACATGTGCACATACACACGTATCTAGTTCATCATATAATAAAGGCTATAGAGCAAATAAAACTCTAAAAAGGGGCTTAGGGACCCCTCAGTGTTCATATGTACATCATTTTTTATATGATGGTCAGGGAAGGTCTTTCTGGGAGGGTGGCTTTAGAACAAAAACCTGAAAGAAGTGAGGGAAATAAGGCATGCAGACAACAGGCGGGGCTTACTGGCAGAGGCAACAGTAAATGCAGAGCCTGGTTAACATGTTCGAGGAACTCCAGGGGCCAGAGTGGCTACAGCTGAGAAAACAGGGGCAATGTTGGAAGAGATGTGATCACAGAGGTGGTGTCATTCTACACTGTGTAGGGCCTTGAGAGTCAGCATAAGGACTTAGATTTCAGGGAGCCAGGGAGCCATTTAAAGTCCTGGGACAGCAGGGAGGAAGTTATCTGACCTACAGATGAATGGAATCCCCTGGTGCTGTGTTGAGAATATGTTATAATAAGGAGAGGGGCAAGGCAGAAGCAGAAAGAACAGTTAAAGAGTTCTTGCAATAATCTGGTGAGAGATTAGCATAGTTTAGATTCCGGTGTTAGTGAAGGTGGCAAAAGGCATATGATTGAATGCAGGGTGAGAAAGAGAAGGGCTCCGAGGTTTCACCCTGAGCAATCAGAAGGATGTGATTGCCATGAACTGAAATGGAGGAGGCTGGAGTAAAAAGTTATGAGGGGAGATCAGGAGCTGAGTTTTAGAACATGTCAATTGTGAGATGCCTATTAGGCATCCAAGCGAAGAGGTTGAATGAAGATCTGAACTTGAGACTGGAATTTATGAGTGACCAATAATAAATGATATATATCTTTTTAATAAAGAATTATTTTTTTTAGATTTTATTTATTCATTTTTAAAGAGAGGGAGAGAAATATCAATGTGTGTTTGCCTCTCATGCACCCCATACTGAGGACCTGGCCCGCAACCCAGGCATGTGCCCTGACTGGGAATCGAACTGGCAACCATTTGGTTCACAGCCAGCGCTCAACCCACTGAGCTACACCAGCCAGGGCTAAATGATATTTTTTAAATGGTGCACAGTCATTTCAGCTTGCCAACTTTTTATTCTATCTTCTTTCTTCTTTGGCCATTTATAAGAAAACTCATTCAAAACAGAATTTACTAGTAGTGGAAGGCTTTTTACGACAACCAAATTTACGACTGTGAGTGCATTCACTCATCATGGTAGACTCCGATGGCTACTGTATGCTAGCCAAGCAGCTTAGTGCAAAGGACTCAGTCTTCATTGCACTGCACTCAGTTTACCAAATAAGCAAGTCCTCGCATGGTATCCATCAACCCCACATCTCCACCCACTTCTTGACAGAGGACTCGATTCTCCAGGTTTTTCTTGTTAACGTTTTCCTCTTACACATATGGCTAATGCTTACTTAGAAACAAAACGAAAACACAGATAAAGAACAGTTTCATTTCTTAGTCCTGGACTGTGGAACTAGCTCATGTCATAAAAGCATTTGTTGTATCTTGAAAATGGTAAGAATCCTGCTGCCAGACTTTGGGCTTTTATATTGTTCCATTTCCAATGTTTGGATGCTTTTGGATAGTTCTCTCTCTTAATAATACCTAGTAATAATTCTATCTCCGGTCAAGTCCCAGAAATTTTGCCAACTTCCTCTTTTTTTCTTTCTATTTTAGTTCCTTTGACTTGAATTTTAGTTGTACTTTAAATAAGGTACTGTTAGAAAATAATTTTGTCAAAAAAATCTGTATGTTGATATATCCCCAAATTTGCCATAACTGTATTGGAACACACACGGCTCCGAAACGTTAAGGAAGAACTAATTCTCATCTCATCAGCGTGCACCTATTCAGTGGATATTTTGAGTGGCAATTAAAGACTAGGGAGCCTAAGATCAAGAACTTTCTTCCAAAGGTGAGTGTCACCCTGCAGCCAGCTGCGGAGTTCCGAGGAGAATGCACGAGGTAGATTTACTTTAGCCAGAGTAGCTGGTCTAGAAAGCACTTAGGCTTTGAAAACTTCTATTTAACTCTTCATCTGCTTTAGAAAACAAAGAATTCTATCAGGGTACAAATTATCCATCAGATTTTATGGATCATTAGGGCTGAAATAGCCCATGTTCTCTGTTCCATAGCTATAAAAGTCAAGCTGCAGATAGGTTAAATTATTTGTATAAAAGAAAACAATTTTTCTATGGAACTACATCTCTGCCTACTAGTCATTAAACCAGGCCCCTATCCTGCTTTGACTTTAGAACCTTTTGTTTTTTACTCTACAGAGCTAATTTCTTAAAAAAAAAAAAAAAGAAATAGAGTAAAGATGTTTGAAGATAAAGATATGATATTTCTCCTCTTCTAGATTTGCTAACATTCCAACTGAGTGATCTCAGCAGTGTTTATTGTTGAAAGGACCTCTTGTTGTTGACATTTTTTCTTTCTTGAGATAGTCATTTTCTGAACCAAAATAGAATAAAATTGGACATCTACATTGTGTGTATTTGTGCATGCAAGCAATGTTTTAGAGTTCTTTCGAAATGGCTGTTTTTCAATGTTTTGCGAAAAGTCAGAGTGGTCATGAAGGAAAGTCCAGAATCAGATGGTGTACTCCTGGAGAACCCTAAAGAACACAGAGCGTAGCATAGGGTAAAGGGGAAAAGGTCACATGGATCCATAGAAATGTTCATGGAAGAAAATTATTATATATTTTTTGTGAGAAAATGTCTATCTCAGTCAAAACATGGGGCAGGGCAAAATTTCTCAGCCCTCTACACACTTTTGAATCATCTGGGGAGTTTTTAAAAATTCCAGTGCGTGGACCCCATCCACCCAAATAAATCACAATGCAGTGAGAGCGGGCCTGGAGCATCAGGGCATTTTCCCAAAGCTCCACAGACGACTCTGATGGGCCGCCAGGGCTGAGCGCTACCAGAGTAGGACAAAAGAGAAGCAAATATTTGAGGGTTTGGAATGAGAGAATAGCAACGCCTTCTTCAAATGGAAGGGTAAAAATTGGCCTGTCTTAGTCTCAAGAGGACTGAATTTCTCTCTCGATTTCACAAAACATTGTTTTTCCTCACCACACAGTGAAACTAAAAGCCTTTGGGCATGTGTGCAGGCTACCAAGAAACAGTTAATTCTGCACGCTTTGAGGAGAAGTCCTCCCCAACGCTACTGCCTCCTTTCTTCTCAATAACAAGCTTCTTCTCTACCTTCTGTGCGTTTTCCTCCTTCTACACCCTTAGCACAGACAGAATTTTCACACAAAGAGCAATCACTACAGTCCTGTATCCAGTCTAGAATGTCCTTCATAGATCGCATGTGCTCATTTTGGGTAGGTATTGCCTTTAGCTTTGCTGCAGAAAGTGTTTTCATTCATTTCTCAAATATTTCATGAGCGCTTACTGTGTGCCAGGCACTATTTTAGATGTTGAGGCAGAGCAGTGAGAAGATAGACAAAAGTCTTGTCATGTAACCCTCAGCATCCTATTTATCCTTCGAATCATTCGTTTGACCTACGTCGCTACCTTGGGAAAAATCTCTCGGCGGTGGTTTCTGAATATCTTATGCACTTTTTTAAAAAAGATTTTACTTATTTTTAGACAGAAAGGAAGGGAAGAAGAGAAACATCAATTTTCTCTCATGTGGCCCCCACAGGGAACCTGGCCTGCAACCCAGGCACGTGCCCTGACTGGGAATTGAATTGGCGATCCTTTGGTTCACAGCCTGCACCCAATCCACTGAGCTATACCAGCCAGGGCCACTTTTTTAATTTTAAATCGGAAGACTTTTCATTTTGTTCATTGGTCAAGAATGACAGCGTTTCCTTAGTGAGGCTTGAGCAAGAGTCACTCAGGTTGTCTGTCTGCCATCACCCAGAGCCAAAGAGGTAGAACAGGGTAAAGAGGGGAATAAATGGTCATGGTAGGGGACTTGACTTTGGGTAGTGAACACGCAATGCAATCTACGAATGATATATTATAGAATCGTATACTTAAAACCTATATAATTTTATTAACCAATGTCACCCCAATAAATTCAATTAAAAAAATTTTTAAGAATCTATTTCAGAGAGAATCAGGCTTCGTCCACTCAGAGGGGCTGGTGTGGTTTCAAATGCTCAGCTACCTCTTTCAGGGAAAATGAATTTCCAGAAAGAGATTTCTTAGAAGTGGCAACACTTTAAATTACACTTCAATTACTTACATGCCGTAGGCAAGAAAATGTTAAAGAGCCAACAGATTGTTTTTTAAAAAGGATTTTCTGGAACTATTGCAACTAAACGCAAACAGGCATCTTTGGAAGAAGAGTCGTATTGTATTTTAGCTACAGGAGGGGGAAAGCTTTGAAATAGAAATGGGGCAAATTAAGCCTTCTGAAATTCGAGGTTTTAAAATACGCTACAAGGATAGTAGTTACCAGCTGGGAAGCTAGTTCTGCTCCACTCCAATCCATGGGAATCAAGTCACTTCCATTATGCAGAAGACAAGGCAGAGAGCAGGACAACCTCACTGCAAAACAAGTCAAACTAGGCAACTTGGCACCAGCAGTCAAGGACGATGACATGACTAGAAAGGAAGGAAGGAAGGAGGTCACTGATTCTGCTACCATGTAGTTGGCTTCTTATGAAGAAAGAGGAGGAAGATGTCTGATAAGAATCTCGTGACCCGGACCTGTATTAGAAAGTGTAAATTCAGTGCCGTGAAAGAGTGTGGCAGCTTTGTGGCATGAGGGCAAGCTGAGCTCAGAATAGTGTAGTGCAATATAATTGTGAAAAGTTTAGATATAAAAGAAAGCAGGAAAAAAATAAGTACCATGAAAATAGTGCCTCTGGACTGTAAATGCTTTTGTACTTTGATTTGTGTTTTTGCACAGCGCACAAAACAAAGTTGCTCAGTTGATATTTGCAGAATGTAAGCCAAGGTGAAGAGCTACAGCTGCAACAGAAGTCGCAAGAGCTGAAATAAGCCGGACTCTAAAGATGGTGTAGAATTTCTGCAGCTAGATATTTGGACAGCCCAGAATGAATGGCAAGCCCATGCAAAGTATAGGGGGGAGAGGGGAAAAGGGAGAAAAAGAGAGAGAGAGGCAGAGGGAGACCTATGGACACAGCCAGAGGACTGAAATGAGTAAAAACGGTGACAAAAAGATAGTAGGGTCGCTCCCTGTTATATTTGAGAATTCAACTAATTAAAAAAATAAATAAGTAGTGTGGAATTTCAGTCCTCTATTTGGCTCAAAGAGCAAAAACTGCGAAGTCAGCCTCAAGACAGAAAGCATGATCTGCCTTCAGATCGAGTTTTCTGTCTCGGGTGCTGACTCTTAGTGGGAGCCTTTTCCAAGCTGTGGGTGATTGCGCACTCCAAAGATATGATTCCTTTTCATGCACCTTGGTTCCTGCTTCCTCTGGCGCTCTCAGCTGGAGGAGAACAAGTGTGTTGGACCTGACAAGACGACAGCAGGGCGGTCTCCACCAGGGCCCATCCGTTGGCCCTTGCGGATAATTGTGAATGTTATGTAATTTCTGTCTTACTTCCCAACCTAACCCCTCCATTGTCAGTGTCGCTCAGCTGTAGTGAAGAGGTAAGACACTGACTTAATCTCCATGGTGTGAGTTCTAACCCTGAGGGGATGAGTTCCCGGAGAAACGGGAACACATGACATGTTCATTTGTCTTTCAAAAAAGTTCTCTGAGTTGGGGATCATAGCTTGTTTGTCCTTGTCCTCCTCCAAATGTCTCAGGCAATTTTGCGTACTTCAAGCGCATTCGTTAAAGGAATTGGTGAATACTGAATGATTAACGCTAAACCAGGAATGATGACTATAGGGAACTTCCGTTTTTAGTCGATTTTTATGTTTACCCATGGTGTGATCGATTTTTCCTAACATTGTCACAAAGATTTCAAATAAAGAGCCCTGTGGTGTAGTATTATAGGAGAATTAACTATCTGAATCCAGAAAGGTCCGCGTAAGCATTAGTCAAAATGCTGGTTGACAGTAACCAGGCTGAAAAAGCAAAAGCCCTGGAAGAATAGCTATACAAAGATTTTAACAACAGGGATTCTGTCATATTAGCGGGACCAGAAGAACAGCAGGCCATTTAAAAAAATCCCTAAATTGACTTTTACTGCCTATTACCTACAGGTTAGAAATTTGGGGACGCCTTCTAAAAACTAGAGTTCCATTGAGAATGAAAAGTCCTATATCCCTTGCCAAACGCCTCGGACAGAAAGAGAGTTCTGTCTCCATTTCTGTCTTCCAGGTGTCCAGCCTGGGAAGGTTGAAGGTCAGTTCAGAGGACACCAGACAAATGCTCTAAGGCCTTCTCGGACCATGTTTTCTCATGTAGAGTACAGTGTAGTACAATATAGAGTATGTAGTATGTTAGAGCATGCATAGTATAGCAGAGCATAGTGTAGTATAAAGTAGCATAGTATAGTATAAAATAATGTAGAATAGTGTAATATAGTATAGTATAGCATAAAATCACGTAGAATAGTGTAGTAGAGTGTCATATAGCATAGAATAGTATAGAATAGTACAGTAGAGAGCAGTATAGTAGACTATGGAATGGTGTAGTCCAGTATGGTGTAATGTAGTATAGTATAGAATAGTGTAACACCGTGCAGTGTAGCACAGTGTAGTGCAGTACACTAGAGTGTGCTGTAGTGTAAAATAGCATAGTATCAGTTTTCTCTCTAAATTAAGTGGAGGCAAGTCATACTTAATCCTCTCTTATGGTCAACATATTTATGAAAATTATGACTTTACTTTTGAAAAATTAATCAGATAAGTGTATTGGCTACTTTTGTTCTTAGTTTTTCCTCTTTCTTAACAACGCAGCTAGTGCTGATAAGCTTTCTGTGGTTCATCAACAAGCTCGTGGTGAAGTCGTGAAAAAAGGAGTGACGGTAGAGAATTTGACTGATTTCCTTTCGAGGCAGTTGATAAAAACCAGCAGTGGCTATCCATTGCATGCGAGGCAATACACTACGTTCTTCAGTAAAAGTGGAGAGCAAATAAGAAAAAACTTCCGTGAGTTTTTGGAACGCCATAACAATAATTCAAGCATTTTATAAAACAAAGGATTTACAGATCGAAAACAATGCCGTAGAATCTAAGTACAAGCATATCAAGAGGCATCATAGTAAGTACCTATTTGGGATAGGAAAGATTTAGTGAGGGACAGTCCCACGGGAAGAGACACCCTGTGAAGTTTCTTTTGATCAGGAGCATGAATTGGGGAAGAAGAGGGACACTCTTTCTCTAGGGAGCGAGATTTCACGTGCAAAGGCACCGAGGCACATTGCATGCAAAGGTGGCTAGTGGAGGAGTGTCGCTGGAATAGAATATGTTCGGGACAGCAAGAAATCCGGTTGAAGAGACAACAGCACTGTGAAGACATTTCTCCTAAATTAGATTAAGGATGGATACAACCTTGAGGTAAATTTCAGGCATTGCTGAGTCATTTGTAAAAATACAAGAAACTTCCTAAGCCAGAGAGAGCTCCCTCATTTCCTGCACACGATACTGGCACTCACACCGTTCCTGACCGAAGTGCGGCAGTTGCAAGGACGGTATCTCGCAGCCACCCTTCCCAGTCAGGATTGATTTTCTTGCCCTTTTCAAAGCACCGTAATGGTTTTCTCTTACAGCCGACTGGGGAAGAAACTGTGCCTACCGCTACCAGCCCTGAATCTCCTCACTGATAACACACAGTGTCTGCAAAATAGGCAACAGATGCCCCGGCTCTTTTGGAATAAACACATGCCAGGGACAGGATTATTGTCAACTGCTCCAAAATCACATTTCCACCTGCATCTGGGGAACGTGTTCTTCTTGTTTAGGAGGAAATTATACTGAACGTTGTTTAGGGGCGGTGTGTCCTCAGAACCAGCTTTTCCTCTCTTTCCTCCCCCACAATTTCATTTGCTACCCCTACCAAGAATTCGCCTGGTCATTGAAAAAGTCCTGTCTGCTTTCAATAAGATTGATCAAGAACCATTGTTTCTCAGAGGCAGGGCTCTGCAGGGAAGTGGCTCCAACCCTCAGAGGTCGCTGGCTTGGTGCACCAGATTGCGCTCTGTACCACCGTGCTGGGGATCAGGATCATCTTTTTCTCCAGGGGATTCCGAGTTGCAGCATCCCACCTCCTTACAGACCTTGCTGGGGGAGAAGGAGACCAGTGGACAGAAACAGTATGGAGCCAGGGTCAGAGGAGGGTGGAGGGCCCCTGAGCGGAAGAGAGACACTTGTGGTCTGTGACTCTGAGTGATTAACTGGCCCCCAGCAAGTCTATCCACCTGAGCTCTGGGTCTCAGGGTAAACTAAGTAAAAATCAGAGATCTGGTCTATGTCACTTTAAAAGGGTGTTCCAGCTCCAAAATGTCAGGACTCTTTTTCTTTCTAGATGACAAGAAAGTCCCCAGAAAACAGACGCACTGAAAACACATATTTGTTCAGAAGATAATACTGGAATTTTTCCATTAGTGTCTTACGGGTACATGAAGGAGCAAAATACCTGGAAAGAAGGGACCCAGTATCTCAAACAAAGGCCTTGCAATTTGCTCTAAATGGGCCTATTTATCATGCTTTCTCTCTCTCCAGAGAGGCAAAGGTATGAAGAGGGAGCTCAAATAATATATTGATAGTACAGTTTTTTTAATTTTTGATCTGACTCATTGTTTTCTAGCTGTTCTGTCGGAATCATACGCCTTACCTGGAAACCGAGGTACTCTTATCGTTAAGAAAACTTGCTGCTTTTCTATTCTGTGACAAATATTTAAGAAAACAGTTGTTTACCCAAGCAGCAGCTGAATTCATCATAAAATGACATGCATATGGCAAGTTGGAAACCTCCCTTCCCTCCACCCTCCCTCCCTCCATTCCTCCCTCCCTCCCTTCCTTTCCTCCTTTTTAGCTCAGTGATAATTGCAGATAAACTGGTATAGAAAATGTGACATGGAACCAAAACAAACCAGTAGCAGGAAAGGAAAAAAGATGTAGCTCTACATTTACCAGAGGCCTCCTTGCGTTAGAAATGGGATTTTAAAAATATGCTAATAAAAGCTTGTTTATTGTTAAGATATTTGTTTATAATGGGCTTTGAGCTAGCACTGATGAAATGTCAGAAAACAAAAACACTGAACATCTTCATTATATCTCTAAAATGAGTCTCAATTTGTCCTAAGTGCAGCCAGATCTTCTTAGGTTTACTTTCTCAGTAAAACTGATGAACATCAAACAGTTAATACAAGAAGACAGTTACAAAATGTGCTGGTTAACACCGTGTGAAAAGAAATGCTGGCAAAGGAAACCATTTACAAACAAGAACAAATACGAATTCCCAAACGGATTCAGTTCTATCCAGTAATAAATCCCTTATGTTTATTTGAGTGAAACCAATGGCCAGTTCCTAACATCAACCATTCACAATAAAGTAAAGCTAGCTGACTCCACATGGTCCCCAAGTTATTTCTGAAGCTTAACCAATTTTTAACTGAATGCATACAAACCTGTTTGCCTAGACAACTCACTTGTTTTAGAGAGATGTTGCTTTCTAGTGAGTGTAGGAGAGAACAAATACAGCAGAAGTAGAAAATATCTTGTCCTGTTGGAAATAACGAAAAGAAGATATTTCTTTATTTTTATAAAGCAAAAAACAGATCTCTATTTAAAAAAAAAAACCCACTGTCTTCTTGGTGCAGTCACACAGTTGGAAATAACTGGCTGATCAAGATAACAGGAAATTACTAAATCTTGGCAGTAAAGTCAATCACTATAATTGATTTTATTGTGTGTCTGTTATGTTATTATGGTATGATATTTAGCAATCAATTACAATTAGAAGCATATTATAAAATCAACTTTAGCTGTTGAGGAAAACATACAGTATGATGCCTGAAAATAAGAACAGGTATAACCATCTCTGTTCTATTGTTTTAAAAATGCGCACTTGGAAATTGTATTAATCTTGTTAAGGAATAGGGTTGTGTCTTTGCTTTTAAGAGTCACAAGTCTAAAAGATTTGAGCTAGGCATGATTTTAGGGTATGGTGTGTTGTGTATTTGCAATGTGGATGGTCTGTGGTTATATAAAAATTGTTTCTAGTGTGCATTTATTTTGAAGCAGGCAAAAGGGTGGTCTGTCTGATGAGAGAAATAGTGCAAACTGTCTCCCTGGGTGTGCCTCTTGGATGATGCCATTTGGAGATCGTCTTGTCTTTAGATAAAAATACATCTCCAAGTTCAAATTCATGAACAAGAGGATTAGGGCTTGTCTCTGTGATGGAGCTATCTGCAGGGGATTTTCATTCTCAGGAATCATTTGCGAGAAATCCTGATGACACTTTTGAAATTAAACAAAAAACTTTCCTCTTACTTGCTGCCACCTCAGGCCACGGGAATAGGTTGGATCCACTTAAATTTCCCCCCTTTGCTTATTCTGCTTTGGAAAGTCCTTTAAATTACCTCTTCACAAAAATAAAATATTTTAGTTTATTTTTGCCTTGTTCTATAGTCATAAATTTTACAAATCATTTACTCTTAGATACTATTTATTTCTTCTTCTATATATCTGGCTAAGTTTTACTGATAATGCAATTTCCTTGCTTTTTATCCTGTATATTAATACTTTACATTACTTAATATTTTTATCTTTATCATTCTTTGCTATTCTAATTTTTATTTTATTTTTCATATTATATTTATATTTCCTGATGTTCATTTTGCAATTTTATTTTGGTTTTATAGCATTTGAGCTTATTGTTTTGTTTCTAGTAGGCTTTTTTAACTAATTATACTTATTTAATTTTAATACCTCCTTTGCTATTTAAACAAGAAATTAAAAATAGGGCTTTTTTTTGTCATTCCACATTTGGTGCTAAATGGAAAACCTAAAATTATTGTTTTACCTAGTTGCAGCTTATATCTGGCCTAATGACTAATCAGACTAGCTCAGGTATGCTTAGCTGAGGCATAGTTAGTCTCAGTCTTTTGATTCATGTTTCAAAAATAAGTATTTGAGGTCACTGAGTACTTGGGGGTTAAAAACAATTATGGTATTTTGGTAAACTGCGATTTTGGTAAAAACTTGCATTTGCTGTATCGTTGGTTTGCTTGGTAGCATTATTCAAACAGAAAAATCAATTTCCTTTCTGGAAATGTTTGAACATATGGCATAATCTGAATAATTTGTGCTTATTATAATAATCTATTTTACTTCAAATAAGCCATGTCTGTGGAATTGTGCGCTAACATAATAAAGTGGGGAAAAATGATTGCATTGTTGTGAAATTTATAGTATTTAAGGATTTTCCACAAGAAAAAATTTAACAATCTTTTACACAGTCAGGAAAACTAAGTAGATACATTTTTTTAACAGAGGTATGAAAGAATGGTTCATGAACCAATTTTTATAAATTTAACAACTTGAGTCATCTGCCTACATTTGTATGAAGACTGAGGAGCTCCAATTAAATGGTAAGTACACTAGACCTATAATAAAGAATGGGTTGCTTAGATCATTTTAAAATCCATGCAAATTTGATTGATTGATTGATATACAAAATGTACTAATCAATTTAGTCAAAATGTTAAAAGAGGCCAGTTTAACGGATAGACATAATCTTAATTTCTCAAGGGCTAGACTTCTTATTTTTTCATACAATAAATAAAATATTTAACATTCTTTTGAGATTCCAGCACTGCAGCAATCTCAGTCAAGTATACAGAGTACATAATACTTTCAGCTTAACCTTTGATTGTCCAAACAGTTTTTAAAATTATTTTATCTTTATTTTAATAAGAATTTTATTGCCAGCTTTATAGGATATTTGTTTTTGAAACAATTTTTTTGTTTCTAACATTTTTTTCAGTTTCCTGGGAGTTTTTTGTTTTTTTTTTTTAAAGATTTTATTTATTTATTTTTAGAGAGAGAGGGAAAGGGAGGGAGAGAGGGAGAGAAACATCAACGTGTGGTTGCCTCTCACATGGCCCTCACTGGGGACCTGGCCTGCAACCCAGGCATGTGCCCTGACTGGGAATCGAACCAGGACCCTTTGGTTCGCAGCCCGCGCTCAATCCACTGAGCTACACCAGCCAGGGCTCCTGGGAGTTTAATTTACCAATCGCAAATATGTAAGTTGATGTTCTCTTACAAATGTATGCAGCTGCCTAATCACCACCATTATCATGATTTAGAATACATCTATCACCCCTAAACTTCTCAGTCAATTTTCCCAACCCCCCAGTCTTCCTGTAATTATACGCTTACTTTCTACCATTATAGTTTCGTCTTTTCTAGAATTTTCTACAAATCAAATCATGTAGGATGAAGTCCTTTCTGATTGAATTCTTTCCCAGAACGTCATGATTTTGATATTCATCTATGCTGTGGTGTGTATCCACAGTAGTTTACTTCTTTTACTGCATGAAAATATGAAAAGTAAGGCAACAGAGAAATGTATAAACACCATCTCTTCTAACGATAGTAAACATTTTGGAACAACTATACTAAGGAGTCCTAAAGTGTTAACTCAGTCCTACTTTCAACTAAAGCTTTGACAGAGACATGAGCTCATTGTTATGCAAGGAAATAACTGGAAAGATTAATTACACTTGAACAAATTCATCTTAACTTCTATTACTCCTTTAGCATAAATCTATTTGCTTTTTGGCACGAAATTCATGTTATAAAGTCTCTAGTGCTTCCAGTATGTGTATGTTTTGTTTCTAAAGTAGTTAAACAGGCTTTATGAAATTCTTTCCTTGAAATGAATGAAATACTCTTCCTGGGAATCATAACAGAAACTCATTCATCCTCCTTTTCATTGTTTATCCTGCTGTTTTTGCTAATTAGTAGAGACATCTATGCTTACCTGCACTGTATTTGTGTTATGGTATTGTGTGTATATACTTATTTTTTCTTTTCCTTTTGTTTTTTTGCTGCTAATGGCTTAACCTACAGTGAAGGTACACCCTGGACTTCATAGGAAATGAAATTGTCGGTCAATCTGCACAAACACTATTAAAACAAAACACAAAATAAAAAGTTATTACAATGAGAAAAAATACACAAGCTTCAAGTGTTTATTCTCCATTTTTTTTTAAGATTTTATTTATTTATTTTCAGAGAGAGGAGAAGGGAAGGAGAAAGAACAATGTATGGTTGCCTCTCACGTGGCCCTCACTGGGGACCTGGCCTGCAACCCAGGCATGTGCCCCGCCTGGGAATTGAACCGGGACCCTCTGGTTCCCAGCCCGCGCTCAATCCACTGAGCTACACCAGCCGGGGCTTTATTCTCCATTTTTAAGGTTAGAACCTAGAGTTTTTGTACTTCAAATTTTGTCCCATAATGCGCAACATAAAAAAGTCGTTATTTAGTTTTGTTTTATTAAAAAAATGTGCTACTAAAAAGCCAATGAATATATTAAAAATGGAGTAATGTATTCAAATATACCGAAAGAAAGCAGAAATGGGGAACAGAAAAAGAAAAACAGAGACACAAATAACACAAATAAAATTATAGACATAACTTTAAATATATTAATTTATTACATTATATATTATGGACTAAACACTCAAGAGGCAGATATAATCAGAATAGTAGTTATAACTAAAAAAAACCACACAGTAAAAGTAAATGGTTATAGAAACAATACACCATATAATATTAAGCATAAGAAGGCAAGAGTGGCTATATTAATTTATGAAAAAGTAGGTTTTAAGGCAAAGAATATTACCAGAGATAAATAGGGACATTTCATAATAATAAATATGTCAATTCATCAGGAAGACATAATAATCATAAACTTATATGCACCAAGTAAGAGAATTTTCAAAATACATGAAGTATTTATAGTTGGAGAGCTTAATGTTACTGGCCTGCAATTGTTGAAACAACTAGACAGAAATTTGGAAAAGACACAAATGATTGAACTGTTTTAACCACCTCGATCTAATTGATATTGATAGAGCTCTGCCAATTTATAATACATTTTTTCCCAGGACATGTGGTACATTTACTGAGGTAGACCGCATGCTGAGATTAAAATCAAATAGGGCCAATTCTCTATTCAAAGCAAAGTTAAAGTAGAAATCATTTTACATATTTTTATATACATACACACACACACACACACACATATGTATTTACATTATTTATATGAGGGGGACCCAAAGAAAACTGGAATTATCTTCTGGAGGGTGAGTTCCTTGTAGCATAGGCTTCTCCCCCAACCCCCAGGTGAATGTTCTAGAACCCACCTGTATCAGTGTACCAGCTGGCATTGTGAGAGGCTGCATTCAGCTTCAGTGAATTTTTTTTGAAGATTCTTTCAACACATTTGCCCTTTTCTTGATGGGTGATTTAGGAGCACACCTGCCTACGTCAGCAGAGTGTTGAGCAGTTTATGATTAAAAAATGGCATGACGCCCATGCACCACCCTCCCTATTCACCTGGTCTTGCTCTGAGTGACTTTTTCTTGTTTCCGCAGATAAAACAAGTCCTTAAAGGGAAATGTCTTGCCAATGTGGAAGAGGTGAAACAAAAAACAAAGAAGCACTAAAAGGTATCAAAATTGATGAGTTCAAAAACTGTTTTGAGCAGTGGAAAAAGTCTTGATAGGTGTATTGCATCAAATGGAAAGAACTTTGAAGGTGACTGAAGTTTAAACATGTAAGGATAAATACGCAATTTTTTTATAAATAAATTCCAGGTTTTGGGGATCCCCCCTCATATATATGTAGTCTGTGTAGAAGGTATCCAGCCATGTAATAAGAAAAATAGAAACAGTTATTGAAGAAGATACAAGACACAAGAAACATTGTACATAGGACAATGACGCCTCAGTCCCCTTCCAAGTAGGCACCTGGGACCTCACACAGTTCTCCCAGTTGACATCAGCTGCCCCGTTGTGTTTTCCTGAATCTTATCAATGGTCTGAAATCACTTCCCTTTCAAGGCTGATTTTAGTTTTGGGAAAGCCAGAAGTCACAGGGCACCAAATCTAGGCTACAGGGGGTTGAGTTCCCTGGGTGATTTAATATTTCACCAAAAAACTTCATGAAATGTGATGCATGAACAGGCACATTGTGATGATGAAGCTGCCAATCACCAGTTGTCCATAGCTGGGGCCTTCTGAATCACCCAAATAGTTTCTGCAGAGAAATGTTTATGCTTAATGTAAAATTTGATGCAGATTCATTGTTCTACTCGCTCAGTCACTTTGAATGTGACAGCCACACATTACACATACTTACTCAATGATGTCTACCACCCCCATTGACTAGTACAGTGAAGTCGTCATTGTTTACACATGTGCATTCCAGTCTACTCTCCTTGGCTGCCAGGCTACATTGATGTCGTACAAGCCATTCTGGTTATATCAACAATGGCTGGACTTTTTCAAGACAGACCACACATACATAACCAAATGTTACAAACAAAATGATAATAATAATAAAAATATGGTATAGCAAAATTTGTGTAATTGGCTAAAGTGAGATTTAGAGAAAACTTATTGCATTCAATGCTTATATTAGAATAAAAACTCTCAATGACCCAAACTTTAACTACAATATGATAGAAAAAAGATAAAAGTGCACACAAAATGGAAAAGAAAGAATAAGAACAAAAATCAATCAAATATAAAACATAAATCATAGTAAAAGCTTATCCTTTGAAAAGATCAACAAAATATTTAAACCCCTATAGACTAATGATGAAAAAACACATAAAGAGAACAAAAATCACTGTTTCTCATATGAGAAAGCAATTATCATTGGAAATCTGTGGACATTGGAAGTATAATTAGAGAACATATCAGCAAAATGTATGCCAGAAAATTTAACAACTTAGTTTAAATGATGAAATTTCTTTAAAAATGCAACTTAACAAGATCAACCCTAGGCAAAACAAAAAATCTGAATTACTTAACAAATATAAGAAAGTTCCCAACTTATTTCATGAGGCATGCAAAACATTACTACCCAAACTTAAGAATCACATTATATACATAAAAAATAAAGAGCAATAATAAAGAGCAAAAATAAAGAGCATCTCTTAACATCTACAAATGCTTAAAATATTAACAAATAGGATCTAACAATATATAAAAATGGTAAATTGCCATAAAAAGCCAAGTTTATTTCTTGAAGGCAAAGAGACTTGACATTAAAAAATCAATCAATGTAATTTACTATTTAACAGAATCAAAGAGAAAACTTACACGATTGTTTTGATACATGCCCAAAACAAAACAAAACA
>PVJI01028139.1:0-16879 GCA_004026765.1 Micronycteris hirsuta
TCTTCCCCCCGCGTGTCTCGGTGTGAGATTATTTCACGTATTGGTTACGGTCAATCCCGGGTTACAGCAGGACCGATCTACCCCACGACAGAAGGCTTAGCAGGCATCTAAGTTAGAAAGAAAAGGTTTGTCCAATCATCCCATCAACCACTCAGAATTGTCTTTTAATAAAAAATTCAAGGCTGTAGATAAAAGTATGAATATTGCCTTCTTGAATACCCAGTATAACAGATATTTATAATAAATTGTTATTCCTTTATAGATTTGAGTTTTAAAATGCTAGTTTGTTTAAGTTTTATCTTTGTTTCAAGGCATTTTCACTAAACCTCTAGCAAAAGAAATAAAATCTAATATTATTCTGTATTGCTTGTAATCTAATTCCACAGTCTAGAACACTTCATGTTTAATCTGTTACACCTGCTGTGAGAGCCATAACTTGAAGGTGTTTTCTAAATAAACTGTGGGAATCCAGGATTTATAATTTTTTAATCTAAACTTAAACTTTACAGTAGAAAGAGGCCAGGTGTAGGTTTGATTGGGGGGAAGGGAGTGTCTCTATGTTTTTTTCCACAGAATACACAAGACCCCCTGGCTGCCCCAGGAAGCCACTGGCAGCCTGTCTCTGGTCTCCCGGCTACATTCCAGCCCCTGAAGGAAAAAACCCCTTGGACTCAATGCTTTCTGCGTCTCCTGACTACCAAAAAAACTCCAAAATACTCACCAGCCAGACAAAAAGGACTGTTTCATAACACGTGACTAAAACTCTTTTTACTGTATCCTACTTACTGTCTTTAAGGAAATCTTATCAATTTATAACTTATTCTATTTAACTAATAAAAGGACATTATCTGGCAATCAGGGTGCCAGATTCTAGCCAATAACAATACTATTATCTCAATATTCTCCCTATACTGTCTATAATTCTCTGTAATTTTAATAAGTATGATATACAAGACTTCAAACAATATAAACTTCAAATTCCTACAATTTACAGGTAAAAATTTAGGAATTATTCTGATGTTATAATCTAGTTATTAATCTGCTCCTCAAAATTATCTTTTAAGGAGTAACCCAAAACTTAAATGGAAAATATAACTAATATAATATATAAATATATTTTCTAAAATATCATACAATTTATTCATTATGATTTTTAAAACATAATGTGTTAATCTTGGACCGGATTGCTAAAATCTTGTTTGTATCCCATGTTTATATAGAATAATATCTGTAATGTTGTTCAATACTAGGTGTCTACCACAACAGCTTTTCCCAGATAGATATATAAATCTGATATCTGCTCGCCAACTTTGCCAGGGCTGAAATGTTTTTTAATAATAAATAAAAATAAAACATAAACACGGGTCTTATATGCAAAACCGATCATTTTGCATAGAACACCCAGGTTGTTCTTAAAATCTGTAACTAATCTCTCAAGAAAAACTGGCCAATTTTCAGAGAGAATCAATTACTAAAGCCCTTGGCATTTATTCATCTTTAACCAGAATTCCTTACAAACTTTAAACCCTATTTAATATAAGAAAAAGGAGGGAGAAGGTCAGAATATCTCTCCCAAAGATTTAAACACGATTTAAATTTTTTACAATTTAAATAAATTTTTTACAATTTAAATAAATTTTTTGATTCGCATTATTAGTCCAAGCAATCACCCCATTCAATTCATGTCCCTAGGCCCACACCTTAGCTAGGAAGAGAAGGGTCTGTTTCTGCTTTTTCCACAGAAAAATCTTCAAAACTGCTGTGGACAAGAAAAACAAAACTGCTGTAACAGAAGAAAGACTTCCCTGGCAGCAACCTCACTTCTCATCATCAAAAGGGAATCTACTAATCCAGGATTCTCCAAGCTACACATCAAATATCCTTACTACTAATCTAAAAGGACAAATTGATAGACTGCAATTGGAATTACATCAGCAATTACAGGACTCCAACGCCTATCTAAACAGAAAATATTTGAAGGCCTCCGTGACCATTTCGGCTGGCTAAATCCCGAGACTTGATTTAATAATTTTAATCTGAAAATATGGATCTTCATAGCCACTGGTTGTTTACTAATTGTATTTATAATCTGTATGCTTCGCTACATGTAAATTATTCTCCCAAGGTTGTAAAAGGGACCAGCAAGTAGCAAATTTTATTAAATCAATCCAGCTTCTAAATTCTCATAAGAAAAACAAGGGGAGATATAAAAATTATTTTCACACGCATGAAGAATCGTAGCCCAGAAAAATCACGCGTGTCAGAGCGCAGCTCCGCATGATTCCCATGTGGGCTGGCATGATCCATGCCTGTAGAAAAGAATTTCTTAAGAAAAGAGGGGGAGATGGGGCAGTGATTTCCACATGCGTGTTAACACGTAGTCATGAAAATTTATGTGTTTTGAGCACAGCTCCGTGTGATTCCCATGTAGGCAAGTGTGGATCATATCTGTGGAATGGGAATTCTCTAATAGGAATTTGGCAAAGATGTATCTTAAAAAATTCTGGCTTGCTGACCCCTACATATTACATTAACCTGGTCCTGTCTGCCACCGGACCTGAATTTACATCCTAATGCTCTGCTAATGAGTAATCCCACCCCTGTTCTGCTTAATCCCATGAATAATCAATCCAATGTAAATATGTCCTAAAGCCTCTAATAAAAACCCTGGCTAAGCGACCCACAAGGCCTTTTCCTGAGATGGAGGAATTGGTCATGTAGCCCCGGTCTCTCTCTCCCTGCGTGTCTCGGTATGAGATTCTCTTGCACATCGAGTTGCGGTCACCCACGGGTTACAGCAGGTACAAAACCCCCACGACAGGGCTGAGCATCCTGGCTGATGGCAATGCCACAGACAGGGCAGAGACAAGACAAAGCTCTAGGGCTCTCTACCTGGGAGACGGCTCAGGTGCATGCTGGGCCAAGAAGTTGAGTCAGTACGAGGCTGTGACTAATGAGTGTTGCTGCACTTTCTCTTTTCCTGGTGTTGGGTGTGTTCAGGGACAGGCCTGGTGGTTTAAAGAAACTGGGGAGGGCTTAACATACAACTCAAGTTCTACGAAAAACAGCACCGAGCTAACTGCCCCGTGGGAAGAACTATACTAGGTATACAAATTCATGCTTTTATCTTTGGTTTTATAATTGCATGTTTTACAAAATGAATCCAGTGGTTTTTGACTGTAATGGTACAATATGAATGAAGGTAAGTCAGTTTTTATTTTAGCTGATAGTGTTCAAGGTAAAATATATGGATTCTTTTGTTTTCATTTGTACAGTAGAACTATCTCCCTTCTCTGACCTTTAAAAAAGGTCTTTGCCATGCATTTATACATCCAAAACGTTGGCAGAATGACTAAACATCAGTCACAGTAACTGCAGTAAAGACAATGAAGACTTAATTTCTCATACAGAGCAGTGTGAGTTGCCTTACATAAAACGTATAAAATAATGTAATTTATATTTATTATGGACTATAAGAAACCAAGTCCTTGATTTTGGACCCTGATTTAATATACTTGTTAATGTGTCTCAAAGTGATCTCATCTCCCTCCCATTTTGTAAACACCTTTTTACACGTTTAGAGATTAAAAAATGGCTATATCTGTCCTTCATGTTCCCTGTTACATTAAGCTCTCCATATGTGAGGCCCAGGAATACAAATGTGGGAACTGTGAACAGTTACAGATGTCATAAACATTCAGCTAGCAATATTCTAACCTAATAATGTATAAATATAAAAATAATCTAATTGTATAATTTATAATTATAAAATAATAGAATTTGGTTTGAGTGCCATCTTCATTAAACATAATTTCCAGTCTTCCAAAGACCTGAGCTGAATGAACGACCCTGCACTGTATTTGCACAGCTTCTCAGGGGAGTTGTACAAAGAGGCAATGACAGTTTTGTCCCATAGCATTGAGGGCGTGAAAGAATGGATTGATTGAATTTTATAGGAAATCAGAGTTATACATTTTATTCCACTCTGCCACTTAAAAGCATTGAAATACCAGAGGTTAAGGTTTACAGATTTTAAAATTCTGCCCCAATTAAAAACTTTCCTTTAGACTGAAGAGAACATTTTACCCTTTTCCTACACGTTTCTAATTCTTTTGTCTCTCATTTACTTATTTTTGCCTCAGCTAAGTTGCAACAGTATCTTTGGTGCGTATGTTGTGAAGACTGATGACAAACAACACTTAAGACCTCCCAGAGCTGCTCCCTTGGTGACCACTAATGGTTTATCTAGTGTCTAACAAGATCTTTGTTTTCTTGATTTTAGATAAATTTGCAGCCCACTGCCTCACCAGTCATGATGTCAGTTGTTTACATTTCAGCAAAATGTTTGTCATAACTTTCAAATACAGGGGAACTGTAGACAGACGGTATTTATCATGCTGTAGAGACTGTCAGAAATGGTTGGACTCAACATAACTGAGCTGAGCTCCCCGTTTATATTTTAATCTGCAGAGTGTCAGGCCTGCTCACTGCAGTGACCACTGGCAGCACGAGAAGATGAATAGCACAGAACTTTTATACTGGCTGCCACATACTGCTCTCAAATCATCTTTTAAAAAAAATGTGTCTCACACGTAATGGCTGAAGGGCGAGAAGGCATTCCAGCCCTGGAAGTGATGGCACTTCTCTCCCAAAAGCAAGGTGCGGGCACCTGGGGGTAAATGAGTTTCCTGGTGACACTGTTTCCTCAGGTCTCCTGGTTAGTCCAGGAGAGTGTGCGGACAGGTAGGGGAGGAGTTCTCAGAGGGCAGGAGCAGCTCCACCCTGTGGGGTGAGCCTATTTCGCAGTTCCAGGGCTTCACTCAATGTTTGACTGAGCAGGAAGGGGTAAGGGGGAGTGTATAAATGAATTCAATATTGCTTAAAATATGTGCATACCTAGGTAGGTACGGTTTGGTATGCATGCCTATATGTATATCTGCCTAGATATGCACATACTTATTAAGCAATAAGTGTTGAGTTATATAATTTGGGACCCAGCATTCCTGCTCTGGAGCCCTAGCACTTGTGGCTTCCGGCCCCCTGCCAGGGTGTACGCATGTGTGGGTTCATCCTGCCGGGGCCACCGTCCTTTCTGCATTACCTGGGATCTTGCTTCTATCGTAGGCCCCCAGTTGCTCTGCTTCTCTGTCTGATCTTTTCCTCAAGATGCGTTTCCTTTAGAAAACCTAGGGTTAATTCAGTCTTTGATGCCTTAGAACGGTAAGTGGGATAGGCCCTTGGGAAACTTACTGGAAAGAAGTGAATGAGCGATAGATCAATTGATGAATGAAAAGTCAACATTAGCCTGCATAGTCGAAAGAGAAAAAGTATGGTAAACAAAGGAAAATAAGTAATAGGGGAATCCTATGAGTAGATGGAGAGAATGAATAGCTTGGGACATAACATTAGGGAATACACCCAAACACAGCAGAAAAACAGATTGAATGGGTGAGAGAATGGTTAAGAGAGAATGTAGACTGAGGGGTTCCCTGCATTTATTATATATAATAAGTTGTGTTTTTAACTAGACCATTTTCTTAGTGTTCGTAACTGCTCTGTTGAGGTGTAATTCATATAACATACAATCTACCCATTTAAAGTGTGTAATTCAGTGTTTTTTAGTGTATTTGCAGAGGCGTGCAGCCGACACTATCAGCAAGTTTACAACATGTCATCACCCCAAAAGGAAACTCTGCCCCCTTAGTCTTCACTCCCTAACCCCTCATCCTCCTAGCATTTTGTTAGCATTTACACTTACTATTGAAATACTTATTTCCTGCCACGTCTTAGTATAAAAATCCCAGGTTCACATTTTTTTGTGTGTTTCTAGCATTTATTTCTTTGAGCAGTCCAGGCTTTCCCACCTTACTACAACTTCATATGTTTATATGAGCACCAAGTTTAATAATTTAAAATTATTGTTTTAGTCTTTTTCCTTCTGAGTATAACAGTTAGAAATTAGTGTCTTGTTTGAAGAGCAACCATTGCTTTGTTGGCGGAATGGAAACCAGCAGCCTGTTAAAGGGCTCACTGCCCACCAGCGAGCGACTCTGTGGGGTCGGGGCCTCAGACAGACCTCACCCCAGACTCACAGGGTGGTGTTGTATGCTAGACGCGAGTAACTCAAATAACAGAGACTTCAAGGCTAAAAAGGTGGAATTTATTGGCCAAGTTTTACCTGCGCAGGGGTGAACTCCCAGACGTGTCAGGAGACACCGTGCCCAGAGGACTGCAGATGGAGTCGCGCCGGGCGCTTACAGGCTAGGGTTTTTATAGGAAATTGGCGCGCGCGGGAAGAGCAAACAAGCATTTGAACAAAAGCAAAGCTGGCGGTTAGCTATTGGCTACAGAGTTGGCGCACGCGCGGGAAGGGTGGGGCACACAACGGTTATGCTTGCCTAAGCGGGAAAATTTCAAAATTAAACAGCCTATAGTCAGCACACAGCAAGGTGTTTACTCAACCTTTGGGGAGGTACATTCTGTCCTTTCTTTCTAGGGGACTTTCCTAATTTTCTGGTTCTCAACAGGTGGGGCGGGGGGGAGGGGCACTGGGTGTCTCTGCCTCTTACAGTGTGGACAGTGTGTGTTTAGTTCACTTGTCCTGGCCTTAGCTGTTCTTTCTCATGGATGTAGGCAACTGTAGAAAATTAGTTATTCACAAAGCATTTGGAATTTTCCAGAATAGGAGAGTCTAGGTGAATGGCCAGTTATGTCAAACACTAATAGTTCATTTGTATGTAAATCACTTGTGAGAAAGACATGAAATGATCTTTTTATCTGTGTAATTTACACTAAACTATGGCTGACACACAGGATTTTCTGAATTAAAATCTCTGCAGACGAGTAGGAAGCTGTGTGGTGTATGTATGGGTGGTACGTGAGTGCAGTCAGGGTCTGTGACAGGCAGACTAGCAGGCAGGCTCGTGTCCAGGCTGCCTCCGACTGCTTTTGATCAAGGGCTTTGGAATTGTCTGCTGGACATAGGAAGTGATTTTTTAAATTTCTTATCTAATTCAAACAAGGCTTAGGTGAATTGGTGATGTTTCTATCTCTGAGGCGTTTACACTTTGCTTGCTTTGTATATCGTTTGTGTATTCTTGTGTTGCCTGATGGCACACCAGGAGCATGAGTGATTGCTAAAGTATCACTGTGAAGGGTTGACTCCTCTTACCACTTTGATTTATTAAGTAATAAAAGTAACTCTTATAGTTTGGTTAACTTAAATCAATAAAGGTACTTTCAGAGGTCCTTTCTGATCAGAACAGTCACCGGTGAGAACTGAGCAGCGTGTCGTGATCTTACTGTCACTAAGTTTGTAACCCTTCTGTCTCTGTGAATGGGAAGCGATTGCCCCACACCAGAACGCTGGACAGTGAACTCCGTAAAGATGTGGCCATGCCCATGTTATCTGTCCCCAGCACCTAACATAACACCATGGTCGCTTGAAAAATGTTGAATAAATGAATGAAAATGTAAAGCAGTAAGGCAGCATACTCTAAACTACTGGTTAAATAATGGTTTGGGCAACATCCAGTCAGGAAACGAGTAACTATTCTAGGTGATCTCAAAAAGGAGGCATTTACAGTCAGGATTTCGTTACAGAAATTAATGGACAGGCTGGAGGAGAAGGTGATGGTATCCAGAGAGCAGTCTCTTTCTGTCTGCCCTGAGCCCCAGAGCTGGGCAGGAGGAGAGGGAATGAATCTCATCCAGACTTGGAGCCATACTGACCACGGGCGGCGCTGGCCGCTGAGTCCGCCTTTGCAGAAAGAACGTTTCCGCACAGCCACGGCCTGTGCATGTCTGTACATTGTCATCGGACATGAGGAGCTGGCGTTGTGTGCACAGGGCAGAGCGATGCGTGCAGAACACAACTCTCCGGTGCTGCCTGTGCGCGCTGGGTGTTTCCCGCATTTAGGACATACAGTCCTCTGACTTACTCCTTTGGAGGCTTGCAGGTGTTTCGATTAGGACAGAAACATGCATGTATTAATCTAACAAAATTACCTATTAGGTGCCAGGCACTATTCTAGATACTAGGCGCATAAAATAATTTTTATACTGCAACTTGTAATATATAAATAACTTTATCTCTTTTATATTCACATCTTCATGTAAATATATTCAAACCAACAATATGGTGTTTAACCTCGTATAGGAAATTTTGACTTCACAGTTTTGACCTGCCAGTTAACTTTGAAATCACCCTCGTTCTTCCTGTCAAGTTGTATTTTTTCTTAATTTTATTTATTTTTAGAGAGAAGGGAAGGGAGAAAGGGAGAGAAACATCAGTGTGTGGTTACTCCTTGTGTGCCCCCTACTGGGGACCTGGCCTGCAACCCAGGCATGTGCCCTGAGTGGGAATAGGACCAGCAACCCCTTGCTTCACAGGCCAGCGCTCAATCCACTGAGCCACATCAGCAAGGGCTCAAGTTGTATTCTTAAACAAACAAACAAAAACGTAACTCAAATCCACTGGCTGGCAGTGCCATGCACAGATCCATCTGGTGACTATTTTTTTGAAAAGACAACTTGTCAGAACTTGCTGCACTTAATGAAATGCACATTCTGAGAAGACAGACCCATGTATGCTTACAGAGCTTACTCAGCCCCCAGTGCCACCACTTACCAGAAACCGAGTCCCCGAAGACTGGTTCTCTTTTTCCTGGGGTGGGATGATGAGCCCCCCCTCAGGTTGTCCTCAGGGCTTGCAGCCACCAGCAGCCTGGAGAGGCCATATGGCCAGCCCCTTGAATACCACTCAGCCCTCCAGGGTGGCACTTTGAAGAACAGTAAAGTTTAGGTTCCTGCTTCCTTCTTAAGTTTCTTCTCACTCTATGAAATTGCACTCCCCCTCCCTCCTTAAGGACATAAAGGGTCTGGGTCACTACTTTCCTTGAGAATTGGGCACTTGGCCTTCAAATCTCTGTCCTCCTCTGCAGGCCTGTCCCCTTCAGGGAGCCAAAGACCAGGGCCTTGACTTTCCAAGGCACGTGGGTGTTTCTAAGCCTTTCTCTCCTTTTGTGCATTTATGGGTTTTAGCTCCTCTTAAGAGAATTTCTGATGTTAGAACCCCCAGAATGGATTGTACTTCTGTTCTTTGATTCAGCAACTATTTATTGAATACCTAATTTTTTGCTCGATCCTGTGCATAAACATAATCCCAGCTGTTGGAGCACTCACACAGTCTACTTTGTAAATGTAAATAGATAATCATTACAGTGTGGTTTGTAATTAACAAATAGGGAAATTAGTCAAGAACTACGAGCGTTGTGATGGCAAGGGAGCAGTGCTGCAGGAACCCTGTCGTTGTTTATGGTGGCGAAGAGCCTCTGAGCTGAAAGGTCCTGCCCCGGGAGCCCCTGGACCTGAGGGCATCTGTCCGTGGTACTGGCGTTTGTCCAAGTGGATTCTCCTGGGCCTCATGGTCCTGAGGTTCTTTTGCTTCCCAACTTTAAAACATGCAGGACACTTATGATGCAGAAATAAGGAGGGAAAGGGAATTGCTATGTGAGACCCCTCAAGTCTGCCTTCACCCAGCAAGTAGCCAGCAAAGGGAAAGGGGGCAGACAAAGGAGTCTAGGAGCCTCCTATGTGGATCCTTTGTCTTTTATTCTGATAGAAACCATCATTGTTACAGCCATTGTGTCCTGAGGAACTGTCACAGGTTCCACCTGCTCAGCACGCACACAGCTCCAGGTGCACGCCTCCCTGTAGCATTTGTCTCTGTCTCAGTCTCTCTCCCTCTGACTCAGTGCTGGGCCTGGCCTGCCACTGAGCAGCTCTGTGGAGGCCAAGGATAAGGGAGATGAAAGTGAGTTTACTGCGAGTTCTGCCACATTGCAGAAATAAACTCTGTGCACTCTTGGGTCTCTGTTGCAGAAGGACATAAGGAGAAGAAACCAGAGCACTGCAGCGCCCTGTCCTGCAGCGCCGCTCCCCTCCCCCCACCTCCTCTCAGTCCAAACAGGTCCAGAGGGCGCAGTGCAGGTCCCTGAGGAGCGCCTTCCAAGGGCCCTGTTCTGATTAGCATCACAAAGGAATCGTCCTGTCCTTTTGAGAATGCCTTTCCAGCCTCCCTCAGCCCCACTGACCTTATTACCTATGCCTGCAAACAGGGCGGGGGAGGTGCTTTTTAGTGTTTTGGGTACCACATTCCCACAGACACGCAGTTTTCTTGTGATACCTGAGTCCTTTCCAGTACGAGTGTCTACAGCTTACAGGCTGAGCCAAGACATTTGTGTAGAAGCTGGGAAGAAGCAGAAGGCCTTGAAGGGGAAAGTCGTGCAACAGAACAAGGAATGTCAGCCTGTTATGCTTGCTGCTTTTAAGCTAACAACAGGTGGAGGTAGTAGATTTGTACACATGATGTCCTTTAAGTGTCAGGAAAGTTTTCCATGCGGGAACACCAGCCCATTATAAAAATGCACTCTTGGATCGTCTCCTCTCTGTAAATTAGGCTACCAGGTTCTGAATTTATGGACTTGCTAAAACCTACTTGTATTATCTCTAAACAGGTCTTAAGGTACCGCCAGATGCCAGATGAGAATGAGAGATGGGAGAACATATTTACCAATACATCTGAGATGGGGTTAATATCCAAAATTTATAAAGACCCTATAAAACTCAACAGCAAAAACACAATCCAATTAAAAATAGGCAAAAGATCTTAATAGGCACTTCTCCAAAGAAGACATACAGATGGCCAATAGACATAGGAAAAAGTGCTCAATGTCACTAGTCATCAGAGAAATGCAAATTAAAATCACAACAAGATACCATCTCACACCTGTCAGAATGGCTATCATAAATAAATCAACACACAAAAAGTGCTGGAGAAAGGGGAACCTTAGTTCGCTGTTGGTGGAAACGCAGATGGGTGCAGCCACTGTGGAAAGCAGTATGGAGTTTATTCAAAAAATTAAAAATGGAACTGCCTTTTGACCCAGGATCCCACTTCTGGGAATATATCCAAAGAAACTGGAAATATTTATTTGAAAAAATATATAAGCCCCTATGTTCATTGCAGAGATAATTACAATAGCCAAGATTTGGAAGCAGCCCAAGTGTCCATTAGTAGATGAATGAATAAAAAAGCTGTGGTACATTTACACAATGGAATACTACTTGACTGTAAAAAAGAAGGAAATTTTATCCTTTGTGACAGTATGGATGGACAAGGAGAACATTATGCTAAGTGAAATAAGGCAGACAGTGAAAGACAAGTACTGTATGATCACAGTTATATGTGGACTCTAATGAACAAAATGAACTCATAAGCAAAATAGTGCCAGACTCATAGATAGAGAGCCTGCTGACAGCTGGTGGGGCAGCTTGGCGGAGGTATGCAGGGATTGAGCAAAAATGAAAAAATTTAGAAAGAAATCATGGACACAACAGTGTGGTGATTGTCGGGCAGTGGGGGAAACATGGTGATGGAAGGAGACTTGACTTTGGATGGTGAACACACCATACAGTGTACAGATGATGTGTTGTGGAATTGTGCACATGAAACTTGTATAATTTTGTTAACCAATGTCACCCCAGTAAATTTAATAAAGTGGAAAGAAATTTAAAAAAAAAGAAAAAAAAAGAGCAATTCAACAGTTTTAAACAGATATGGCCTAACTGAACTTCATTTTAAAAAATCACTTTGGTTCTGTGCAGAATGGTTTGAAGAGAGGCAAGAGTGAAGGCAGGCAGGTCAGTTAGTGTGTTGTGGCAGTGATTAAGGGAAGGACGTTGGTGGTTTGAGATAGGGACAGTGGAGGTAGTGAAGATTTGTTGGATTCTGTATCTATTTGGCTTTACTCTATATAGTAAATGGACAGGATTGCTGGCAAATTGAATATAACTAATGAGGGACAGGGGGTCTATGTAGTAAGTGAATTCATAGTGAGGACATGGAGGAAATAGGCACTCTTTTTTTTTTAAAGCTGCACCAACTTTATTTGCAAACGGAGGCTCCCAGCACTGGAGGGTGCCTGTGAGCAGGGGTACGAGGTTGGAAGGCCAACCCCCCTCCTGCGGCCCCGCAACCCGGCCTCTCCCCATGCCCCCACCCGCAGCCTCACGTGGCCCGGCTTCTGGTCCCCGGGCTACACGATGGTGAACTGACAGATGTAGGGCAACTTGTCGCGCGGCAGCGCTCATCAAACCACTTGCCGTCGGCCGTGCCCGACAGTGCGGCGCAGTTCTCGGCCTTGCCGCCGTAGGGCTGCGCCGTGATCTACATCTCCCAGTTCTTGTAGGAGATGTGGCTGCCGGTCATGTCCACCCAGGCGCCCTCGGCCACCATTTTTGACTGCTTGGAAGAATTTGCAAGTGAAGGGAATGAAGAAAATTTAGGGGCAGTTGAGTGGATGTGGACTCATGGGGTAGGTAAAGTCTCAGTGTGGAAAAAGCCAATGAAGTTTGATGTTACAAGGTACAAAGAATAGGATAATGGATAGATTAAGAATCTAGAGAAGATGAGAGATGTGATGTGCAGCCCCAGTATAACGTTCAACTTTTAAAAAGAAGAGCCCATCTTCCTCTGAGATTACACAAAAAGAATGAGTGTAAAGATAATTATATGTAAATACTAATATATAACAGTGTATATTATATATGACATATATGTATGGTCATACATACTATATACTATTACTATATTATTACTATATATTACTATTACATATACGTGACCATAAAAATTATATATAACATACATATATACTATTATATAACACATTTCACTTTCTGTGTCCCTTATCCTGAAAAAGTTCCTTAGACTTTATTTTTCTTTCAAGACATTGTCACTTCTGAAGAGTTCAAGCCAGTTATACTTTAGAATGTTCCTCAATCTGAGTTTGTTAATATTTTCTCATGATTATTTTAATATTATACATTGGGGAAGAAATATTACAGAAGTGATGCTGTATCGTTCTCAGAGCATCATATCAGAAGCCATATGACATTGGTTTTAGAAGAATTCACAGTTAGAAAAATCACTATTTTGCAACCATCATAGTAATCATCGATTCAGACAAGAACCATCAATAGGTGTTAAAAGTAGTGGGGAAAAGTTTGATGGGGAACAGGATATTTACATATATCCAAAGAATCTCACTAAGGGTTACTCATTATTACAAATAATAAAATATAACCTTTACAGTGGAAAACCTGGTACACAGTCCATCTAAGCCAAGAGACAGATATTTCTGAGGCAGGCAGGGGAACCACGAAGACGCCTCCAAATTTCTGATGGTTGTTAACTGAACACTCATGCCAACTTCCATGAAAAATTTCCTGGGTGGTAGTTGTGGTGATGTAGGGGAGGGTGGAGTGGCAGAGGTTTATAGGTTACCTGTATGTTTGTTCACCTTACCCACAAGGCAGCAGATTTGGATCTGAAACCAGAGGTATTTGAAAATTCATAGGTCTTCAGGCTCTTACCCTCACTGGCCATGAATTCTCTGAACCTAGAAGGGAGATTGATCTTAAATGGTGTGCAGATAGGTGAGGAGGGAAGGAGCCAGTGTAGTTTTTACTTTCTCTGAAAGTTGCCTGCCGTTTCCCAGCCTTTGAAGTTATATGGGAGGAGTTTGTGTGGAACTGCAAGACATGGAGTCTCCTTTTTCTTTTATAATGGCTCTTCCTGCATAGTAGAGTGTGGCAGTGATTTCAACACGCATGTTCTGGAATTTACACGTTTTGAGCACAGCCCGTGTGGACAAGTGTGGATCATGTCTGTGGAATGGGAATTCTCTAATAGGAATTTGGCAAAGATGTATCTTAAAAAATTCTGGCTTGCTGTGCCCTGCATATTACATTAACCTGGTCCTGCCTGCCACCGGACCTGAATTTACATCCTAATGCCCTGCTAATGAGTAATCTTACCCCTGTTCTGCTTAATGCCATGAATAATCAATCCAATGTAAATATGTGCTAATACCCCTAGTAAAAACCCCGGCTGGGCAAGCCACGGGGCTTTTCCTGAGATGGGAGGAATCAGCCACGTGGCCCCAGTCTCTCTTTCCCCGTGTGTCTCAGTATGAGATTCATACACGCATCGGGTCACGGTCACCCACGGGTATCGGCAGGTACGATTACCCCCTCGATAGTAGAGGATGACTCAAAAGGATGATGAAAACCTGAGGGCAGAGCTGGGGAAGCCTATCAAAACCCTGTTTTCCCTGTTATCAGTCATTTCCCTTTGCCACATTATGGGTTGAGCTGTCTCTCTCCATATTCACTTTCATTTTTTCTTCCCCACTCCCATTTCTTTCTAATCCCTTTTCACATGTCAAGCCAGAAGCTGCAGTCTCTAATTAGCAAAGGCGACAGGTAAGAACTTACTAGCTTTGTTTGGCTGTTTCACCCCTCCTCTGAACATTTAAGCAGGACCAGACCTGCTGAGGTGTATGGGGCCACCTCAGAGGGAAGTCTCCAACTCCCTTTCAAAGC
This sequence comes from Micronycteris hirsuta, assembly GCA_004026765.1. Lineage (NCBI taxonomy): Eukaryota > Metazoa > Chordata > Mammalia > Chiroptera > Phyllostomidae > Micronycteris > Micronycteris hirsuta. The sequence continues at coordinate 14,449 of PVJI01028139.1, forward strand.
CTCCTCTGGTCTGGGGAGGTGAGGACTGAAGCCCCAAAGATGCCTACAGTACAGCCTGCAACTGCTTCGGTACAGCCTGCAACATGTTTCACTTTAGCTGGGAAGTGGGGAATTGTATTAGCGGCTAGGGAGGATGTGGGCTTGTATATCATGATGGGGGCAGAGTAGAAATGTCTGTAGTATAAGGTCCTTTATTTGGGGGGAATTGATTTTTGCATTGGGATAATACTTGAAAGAAAAATTTAAGGTGGTCAGAGAGGCAATGGTATGCCTTGAGAAATCATGTTTGCTTTCTCTTGAGGTCCTGTGAGCCTCCCATGGTGCCTTGAGTCTCTTAATCTGACCATCAAGTTAATGCTCAAATTTGACTCTCATGAGACCGATGCTTTTGTCTATAACTCTATACAAAGTTAAAAATTCCTTGTCTACCCTCTGGATCTGACTTCCTTTGTCACGGTTCAATTTCTTGCCATAGGCCCTGTTTTCTTTACAAAGGAGAAAGTGGGTGACAAAAGATACAAGATGGCAAAAGAATCAATTGCTCCACATAAAAGATGGTTGACAAAAAGTTGCCAAAGATGGTAGACATATTGAAATCTGACATTCCCCTGGTAGCCCACATTTCCCTAGATACAAAATAAAAACCTATACTCCTCATCGAGAAGCTGAGAGTTGGGGGTTCCCTCCTGGTTGTATTGCTCTGTACTGGGGAGCGGGGCTTATGGTGAGAGTGCAACTCAGCCTTTCCTACCCATTTTGATGTAGGTATTTTTTCGTTCATTCAATGTGTAGGAGTTGTACTGTTTGTTTCTGACGCTTTTTCAGAAGAAATTGCTCTATGTGTCGTATATTCAGTACATTTGTAGGAGAAAGGGAGCTCAGGAGCCTCCTATGTCACCACCTTGGTTGACCTTCCAAAATTACTTTCTTGATCAATCTCTTTCATGATTTTACAAAAATCCTTGAAAAAAATATCACCATATTGAATAGGCATTATTTATCTGTGGATGCATAACAATATGCCCCATATCTTAGTGGCTTAAACAGTAAACATTTATAATCTCATTAAGTTTTTGTGGGTTAGAAATTTGGGAGTGGTTCAGCCAGGTGATTCTGCCTCAAAGTCTCATGAAGTTGTAGTAAAATGTTGGCTACAGCTGCAGTCATTCACAATTTTTTTCTTCCCAGCTGTATTGAAATACAATAGACATATAACATTATATAAGCTTAAGGTGCACATTGATAAATGTGTATTGTATATTGCAAAATATTTCCCACAATAAGGTGAGTGAACAAATCATTTACCTCACATAATTACAATTTCGCTGTTGTTATGGTGAAAACATTAAAGCTCTGCTCTCATAGGAGCATTCAAGTATACAGTACAATATTTTTTATTTATTTACTGAATTTGTTCTGGTTATATTGGTCAACAATTATACAGGCTTCAAGTATACAATTCTACAATATCTCATCTGCACATTGCACTGTGTGCTCATCATCCAGAGTCTAGTCTCCTGTCACAATATTTCCCTCTTTTACCCTATTCTATTTGTCCCCCACCCCCTTCCCGCTGGTAATCACCATATTGTTGTCTGTGTCCATGAATTTTTGCTTAATTCCTTCACCTATTTCACCTAAAGCCCCAGCCCCCAGCCCTGTGACAGCTGTCAGTCTGTTCTCTGTATCTATGAGTCTGTTTAAATTTCCTTTGTTTATTTTGTTCATTAGATTTCACATATAAGTAAAATCATATGGTATTTGTCTTTCTCTGCCTGGCTTATATAATTTGGCATAATACAGTCTAGGTTCACCCATGCTGTCACAAAACATAAGATTTCCTTCCTTTTTATGGCTGTGTAGTATTCTATTGTGTAAATGTACCACAGGTTTTTTATCCATTCATCTGATGGGCCCTTGGGCTACTTCTATTCTTGGGTGTTGTAAATAATGCTGCAGTGAACATAGGGGTGCTTATTTTCTTTCGAATTACAGTTTTGGGTTTTTTAAAAATATATATTTTATTGCCCTGGCCGGTGTGGCTCAGTGGATTGAGCGCGGGCTGGGAACCATAGGGTCCCGGTTCGATTCCCCATCAGGGCACATGCCTGGGTTGCAGGCCAGGTCCCCAGTGAGGTCCATGTGAGAGGCAACCATACACTGCTGTTTCTCTCTCTCTCTGTCTCCCTCCCTTCCCCTCTCTCTAAAATAAATAAATAAAAATCTTTAAATATATATATATATATTATCGATTATGCTATTACAGTTGTCCTATTTTCCCCCCTTTATTCCCCTCCACTCTACCCCCCATTCCCCACTCTTTAGTTTTTGTCCATAGGTCATACACATAAGTTCTTCGGCTTCTACATTTCCTATACTATTCTTAACCTCCCCCTGTCTGTTTTCTACCTACCATTTTTGCTACTTATTC
>PVJI01028140.1:0-16837 GCA_004026765.1 Micronycteris hirsuta
GTATGGACATTTTGATGATGTTGATTCTTCCAATCCATGAGCATGGTATATGTTTCCATTTGTTTGTGTCTTCCATGATTTCTCTCTTCAGTGTTGTGTAGTTTTCTGAGTACAGGTCTTTTACCTCCTTGGTGAGGTTTATTCCCAGGTATTTTATTTTTTTTGTTGCTATATCAAATGGGATTTTTTTCCTGATTTCGGTTTCTGCTGTTTCACTGTTGGCATATAAGAATGCCTTTGACTTCTGGATATTGACTTTATATCCTGATGTCTTGCCAAATTCAATTGTTAGATCGAGTAGTCTTTTGGCAGAGTCTATAGGATTTTCTAAGTATACTATCATGTCGTCTGCCAACAACGACAGTTTTGTTTCCTCATTTCCAATTTGGATGCCTTTTATTTCCTTTTCTTGTCTGATTGCTGTGGCCAAAACTTCCAAAACTATGTTGAATAGAAGTGGTGAGAGTGTGCAACCTTGTCTTGTTCCTGATCTTAGTGGGAAAGATTTTAGTTTTTGTCCATTGAGTATAATGCCAACTCCCAACTCTTATTAAAGCTCTTCCCTCTACCCCTTAAAAAGCATTTGTCTTTCAGGAAGTCATCTCATATCCACTCTCTTTTTTTATAATAGTATTAATCCCATTGCTGGTTCATTTGCTATTGATGGTGGGATTGTTGGGGGGAGTTATATTTGTGGTTGTGGGTTTGTTTCTTGGGCTCTATGATTTTGTTCAGTAAGTGCCTGAACAACACCACACAAGAGGTGGTGGGAGAAGTCACCAGCAGCAGGGAAGGACTCACGAAAGAACAACCCCAAAACAATCAAAACCCAATTACATCCAGGAAACCAGCATAAAAGGCATAAAGGGCATCCCAAAAACATCAAGTTCAGGCAGTCAAGGAGATTGCACCACTGTATTCTACAGGCCTCTCACCATACAAGTTCACACCACAAAGTCAGAAAGTCAAAACACATCAATTTAAAAAACAGAACCAAACAAGAAGAGTCCCATAAACAATGAGAAGACAAAGAAACAACCCCCGATGTAGGGGAAAGGAGGAATCCTCAGAAATAATTTTAAAAGAAATAGAGGCAAGTCAACTATCAGATATTGAGTTCAAAACAATTTTTATAAGGAAACTCAATTAACTCAGTGCAAAGTACCAAAAACTACAGGGAAATTATGAGGAACTTACTGCAAACTATATCAGCATAAAAAAATCACTTAGAAACAATCAACAAGGGCCAAGAAGAAATGAAGAATACAATTTCTGAGTTAAAGAACATAGTAGAAGGAATCAAAAGCAGGCTCAATGAAGCAGAAGATCAAATCAGTGAGCTGGAGGATAAAGTATAAAAAACTTCCCAAAAAGAGCAAGAAAAAGAAAAAAGACTGGAAAAGAATGAAGAGGGGTTAAGGGAAATGCAGAGCAACATGATATGGGATAATATCCATATAATAAGGATACTAGAAGGAGAAGAAGAGGAGCAAGGGATAGAAAACCTGTTTGAAATAGGAATGATGGAAAACTTCCTTAATTTGATTAGAGAAGTAGCCACACAAGTCCAGGAAGAAGAGAGTCCCAATCAAGAGGGACTCAAAGAGGTATAATGTAAAGACATATCATAATTAAGTTGGAAAATTTTAAAGACAAAGAGAGACTCTTAAAGGCAGCAAACAGGAAGTAACATACAAGAGAACCCTGATAAGACTAGCAGCTGACTTCTCAATGGAAATGCTCCAAGCCAAAAGGGAATGGCAAGGAATAATCCAAGTAATGAAAAATAAAGGCCTGCAACCTAGACTCCTGTATCCAGCAAGGCTCTCAGTGAAAATGGAAGACCAAATAAGGAGGTTCCCAGACAAAAGAAGGCTAGAAGAATACAACTTCACCCCACCAGCACTGTAAGATATGCTAAGGGAATTGTTTTTTTTTAACATATTTTATTGATTATGCTATTACAGTTGCCCCATCCCCTCCCTTTATTCCACTCTGCCCCACGCCACCCCCATTCCCCACCCTTTAGTTTTTGTCCATGGGTCATACACATACGTTGTTGGGCTTCAACACTTCCTATACTATTCTTAACCACCACCCCCCTCTGTTTTCTACCTACTGCTTATGCTACTACTCTCTGTACTTTTTACTCTTCTCTCCCCCTCCCACTCCCCTGTTGATATCCCTCCATGACTTATATAAATCCCTTTAACATTTTATATAATAAAGGCTGGGTGGTGATGAACTCCTTGAACTTGACCTTATCTGAGAAGCACTTTATCTGCCCTTCCATTCTAAATGATAGCTTTGCTGGATAGAGTATTCTTGGAAGTAGGTCCTTGCTTTTCATGACTTGGTATACTTTCCAGCCCCTTCTGGCCTGCAAGGTCTCTTTTGAGAAATCAGCTGACAGTCTTATGGGAATTTTTTTGTAGGCAACTGTCTTCTTTTCTCTTGCTGCTTCTAAGATTCTCTCCTTATTTTTAATCTTGGGTAATGTCATTATGATGTACCTTGATGTGTTCCTCTTTGGGTCCAACTTCTTTGGGACTCTCTGAACTTCCTGGACTTCCTGGAAGTCTATTTCCTTCACCAGCTTGGGGAAGTTCTCCTTCATTATTTGTTCAAATAATTTTTCAATCCCTTGGTCTTCCTCTTCTCCTTCTGGCACCCCTATGATTCAGATGTTGGGAAGTTTAAAGATGTCCTGGAGGTTTCTACACCTCTCCTCATTTTTTTGAATTCTTGTTTCTTCATTTTTTTATGGTTGAATGTTTATTTCTTCCTTCTGGTCCATTCTGTTGATTTGAGTCCCAGTTTCCTTCCCATCACCATTGGTTCTCTGCACATTTCCCCTCATTTCCTTTAGTGTATCCTTAATTTGTTCACCTAATTTGTGACCAAATTCAACCAATTCAGTGAGAATCCTGATTACCAGTGCTTTGAACTGTGCATCTGATAGGTTGGCTATCTCTTCATCACTTAGTTGTATTTTTTTTGAGCTTTGATCTGTTCTTTCATTTGGGCCATTTTTTCCCCTCAGCACACCTGTTACTTTAAGGGTCAGAGCCTTAGGTGTTCACCAGGGCAAGGCAACCCACATTGCTGTGTTGTGTTGCTGCGTGTGGGAGCAGAGCCTGAGAGAACAATGGTGCTTGTTCTACTCCCCACACTTCCCCTGCTACAGGGCACAAGCAAATTGGGCCCTTCTGTGCTGGCTCCAGGCTGGGTGGGTGGGCTTGCATAGTTCCAAGTCCCTGTGGGTCTCTCCAATGAACTCTCCTGTGAGGCTGGAAGTTCCTCCCGCTGCTGCCTCCACCCCCACAGATGTTTGCAATTGGTAGTTTGAGGCTTTATTTCCCTGTGATGGTGGGTGGCGCAGTCTGCTCTACTCCCCAGATATTTCCCTGGTTTATCTGTGCATGAATGAGGGACCACCTGGTCCACCAATTTCAACCCCACTGGGTCCAGGTTGGCCAGCCATGGGTTTTGCTGAGTGCGCCAACCACGTTTTGGCCAGGTGCTCCCACTGCAGGTCTCTCCAGGCAGCAGCATTGCTGATACCACTCCACAAGACCCCATCTCGCCACAGGCTCTGCGCCCAGCTCCACCCTACTTACCTGTCTGGATGAATGTGTCTTCTTTAACTCCTTGGTTGTCTGACTTCCACTCCATTTGATTTTTCTGTCAGTTATGGCTGTTTTTGTTTTTTAAATTGTTAGTTTTCCTCTTTTGGTTGTGCAAGGAGACACAGTGTGTCTACTACACCTCCATCTTGGCCCGAAGTCTAAAGAGACTGTTTTAAGAAGAGGAAGAAAAACAGTGAGAGGGAAAGGAACTGAGGTACAAAGGGAGTAAAATGGCAGTGAATAAGTACCTATCAATAATAACCTTAAATATAAATGAATTAAATGCTCCAATCAAAAGACAGAGAAAAGCTGAATGGATTAAAAAAAACATGGCCCATACATATGCTGCCTACAATAGACCCATCTCAGAACAAAAGACCTACACAGACTGAAAGTGAGGGCTGGAAAAAATATTCCATGCAAACAGACAGAAACAAACAAACAAACAAACAAACAAACAAAAAACTCTGGGTAGCAATACTAAAATCTGACAAAGAAGACTTAAAAAAAAAAAAGCCATGAAAAGATACCGAGAAGGACACTTCATAATACTCAAGGGGAGAATCGATCAAGAAGACATAAACATTGTAAATATATATGCACCCAACATAGGAGCACCCATATACATAAGGAAAGTTATGTAGGAATTCAAGAAAAATATAGATAGCAACTCAATTATAGTAGGGGATTTTAACACCCCACTGTCAAAAATGGATAGGTCTTCCAAACAAAGTATCAACAAGGATATTGCAGCATTGAACGATGTTCTAGGTCAAATGGATTTAACTAATATATATAGAGCCTTTCATCCCAAAATGGCAAAATACACATTCCTTTCAAATGCATATGGAACATTTTCAAAGACTGACACATATTAGGACACATAACAATCCTCAACAAATGCAGGAAAATTGAAATCATAGAAAACATCTTCACAGACCACAAGGGCCTGAAACTAGAAACCAACCCTAAGCAAAAAAAAACAAAAACACTCAAACTCATAGAGATTAAATAGTATATTATTAAACAATGAATGGGTTAAGAATGAGATCAAGAAAGAAATCAAAAGTTTCTGGAAACAAATGAAAATAGATTCACAACAGTCCAAAACTTATGGGATACAGTGAAGGCAGTCCTGAGAGGGAAGTTCATAGTGACATAGGCCCACCTAAAAAAGATAGAAACATTTCAAATAAACAACTTAACCTTACATCTATAAGAACTCAAGGAACAACAACAAAGACAGCACAGAGCAAGTAGAAGGAAGGAAATAGCCAAGATCAGAGCAGAATTAAATGACATAGAGACTTAAAGTACAATTCTAAGGATGAATAAATCCATCAGCCAGTTCTTTGAAAAGCTAAACAAACCTGACAAGCTTTTAAGCAGACTCATCAAGAAAAAAAGAGAGAAGACCCAAGTAAACATAATCAGAAATAAAAGAGGAGAAATTACAACTGACAACACAGAAATACAAAGGAGTGGAATTACTATGAAGAACTATATGCCAAGTAATTTGAAAACCTAGGTGAAATGGACAAATTTCTGGAAAAATATAATCTTCCAAAACTGAAAGAAGAAGCAGAAGGCCTGAACAGATCAATAACAGCTGACAAAATTGAAGCAGTATTCAAAACTCCCACCTCCCCGCCCCCCACCACAAAAAAAGGCAAAACAAAACAAAACAAAACAAAAAAACCAGCACACAAAACCCCTGAACTGGACAGTTTCACAGCAGAATTTTACAAAACATTTAAAGATGAGCCAACCCTTATCCTTCACAGACTATTCGAAAAAATCCAAGAAGAGAGGACTCCCAAACACTTTTATAAAGCCAGCATCATCCTAATCCCAAACCCAGATAAAGACACAACAAAGAAAGGAAACTGCAGGCCAATATCACTGATGAACATAGACACTAAAATCCTCAACAAAATATTGGCAAACTGCATCCAGCAATACATTAAAAAGATCATACACCATGATCAAATTGATGCATCCCAGGGATGCAAGGATGGTACAATATTCACAAATCAATGGGCGTAATACATCACATAAACAAAAGGACAGACAAAAACCATATGATCTTATCAATAAATACAGAAAAAGCATTTGATAAGTTACAGCACACATTTAAATTAAAAAGCACACAGCAAAGTGGGACTAGGGAGCATACCTTAACCTAAAAATGCCATATACAGCCAACAGCCAACATCATACTCAATGGGCAAAAGCTAAAAGCTTTCCCATTAAGATGAGGAAAAAGATAAGGATATATGCTTTCACCACTTCTTTTTAACAAAGTATTGGAATTCCTATTGATAGCAATCAGACAAGAAGAAGAAATAAAAGGCATCCAAATTGGAAAGGAGGAAGTAAAACTGTCATTGTTTGCAGATGACACGATACCGTACATAGAAAACCCTACAGACTCCACCAAAAACTACTCGACCTAATAAGAGAATTTGGTAAAAAAGCGGTATACAAAGCCAATATTCAGAAATTGATGGCATTTTTGTATGCGAACAATGAAATATCAGAAACAGAAATCAAAAAGAATACCCCATTTGATATAGCTACAAGAAAAATAAAATACCTCGGAATAAACCTAATCAAGAAGGTAGAACACCTGTACTCAGGAAATGACACAACACTGAAGAAAGAAATTAAGGAAAACACAAATAAATGGAAGCACATACCATGTTCATGGACTGGAAGAATTAACATCGTCAAAATGTCTATACTTATCAAAGCAATTTATAAATTCAATGCAATCCCTATTAAAAAACCAGTGGCATATTTTATAGGTATAGAAAAAAAACACTTCAAAAATGTATATGGAAACATAAACAACGCTGAATAGCTACAGCAATTTTGAGAAAGAAGAACAAAGTAGGTGGGGGGGGAAAAAAGAACTAAGTAGGTGGGATCTCCATACCTGACATCAAACTATATTACAAGGCCATGGTATTCAAAACAGTCTGGTATTGGCATAAGAACAGTCACATAAATGAATGGAACAGAGTAGAGAGCCCAGAAATAAACCCAAGTCTCCATGGTCAATTAATACTTGACAAAGGGGGCAAAACATAAAATGGAATCAAAATAGCCTCTTCAACAAATGGTGCTGGGAGATCTGGACAGCTACATGCAAAAAACTGAAACTCAACCACCAACTGACATCATACACAAAAATAAACTCAAAATGAATAAAAGACTTAAATATAAGTTGTGATACCATAAAAGTCCTAGAGGAGAAGGTAGGCAGGGAAATCTCAGATATTCCAAGCAGCAATATTTTCACTGATATGTCCCTAGAACAAGGGACATAAAGAAAAGAATAAACAAATGGGACCTCATCAAAATAAAAAGCTTCTGCATGGCCAAAGAAAATATTAGCAAAATAAAAAGGGAACCAACTGTATGGGAAAATATATTTGCCAATGATATCTCAGACAAGGATTTGATCTCCAAAATATATAAGGAACTCATGACTCCACTCCAAGAAGACAAAAAACCCAATTAAAAAATGGGCAAAAGACTTGAACAGACACTTCTGCAAGGAGGACATACAGAGGACCCAGAGATGTATGAAAAGATGCTCAGCATCACTAGCCATCAGAGAGATGCAAATTAAAACCACAATGAGATATCACTTCACACTGGTGAGAATGTCCATCATAAACAGATCAATGAACAATAAGCACTGGCAGGGATGTGGAGAAAAGGGAACTCTAGTGCACTGTTTGTGGGAATGCAAACTGGTGTAGCCTCTGTGGAAAACAGTATGGCATTTCCTCAGAAAACTAAAAATGGAATTGCCTTTTGATCCAACAATTCCACTGCTGGGTTTATCCCCTAAGAATCCTGAAACACTAATTCAAAAGAACTTATGCACCCCAATATTCATAGCAGTACAATTTACAACAGTCAAAGCTGGAAACATCCTAGGTGCCCATCAGTAAATGAGTGGATCAATAAACTATGGTACATTTACACAATGGAATACTACCCAGGAGAAAGAAAGAAGTAGCTTCTACCCTTTGCAAAACATGGATGGAACTGGAAAGTATTTTGCTAAGTGAAGTAAGCCAGGTGGCGAAAGACACATACCATATGATCTCACCTATAAGTGGAACCTCAATAACAAAACAAACTGGCAAGCAAAATATAACCAGGGACATTGAAATTAGCAACAAACTGACAGTATCCTGATGGGAGGGGAGAGGGAAATAACATGGGAAAGAAGGGAAAGGAAGTAAATGAACTTGTGTGAAGGACCCATGGACTGAGCCAAGGAGGGGGTGAATTGAGGGTGGGAGGTGACTGTGTATAAGGCAGGGGAAAGTGGTGGAGGGAAAATGGATATAACTGCATTTGAACATCAATAAAAAAAGTAAAAATAAATAAATAAATGCAGTTACTCCATAATAAAGAATATAGTTTAAAACATTTTAAGATCCCTTTGACTTGAGATGCAGTCTTTTCATAGAAAAGTACAGAATGTTCTATTCTGCTGATAAGAAATTGCAACTTTGCAAAATGTCTCTTATCGGGATCCTTCTCTAAAAGGAAACTTGCAAAAAGTGATCTGGAGACTTTGTTCCCAGTTTGAAACCAGAGTAAAATCTCAGGGACTGACCTAGTGGTAGCCCGTGGCTGTCACTCAGTTCATACATAGACCTGCCTCTGAGTTGCAATGAGTAGCACTCAGTACGCATGGTCAAATGTGCACTTTCTTTTTTTGCTGTCTGGGTTGAGGCATTCCCACTACAGGACATACTGCAATATCTTGCCTTTGAACATGAGCTAACTGACATCAGGTGGTAAAACCATGGTTCATCATGTGAATAACTGAGGGCAAACTGATGTAAGAATCTCTTCTGTGAGCTTCAGTGGGCAGCACTGCAGCCATGTGGCTTTTCATGTTCATTGCTCCCAACCAAAGCTTGCTCTTACACATGTATAAATTCTATATGCTCCCACTCTGTGGTATATGAAGAACAATGAAAAGATACATTTACTCAGCTCTTATATATCACACATTTGCACATTCAGAAACTTTCATTCACATGCTCTTTTCTTTATTTGTTCATCATTGCTTAAACACAAGCTTATTGGAAATCTATGACATAGAGTCATTGTGTGATGAATAGGCAAGATCCCCATCTCCATTCAGCTTACTCTATTTATTACAATTGTGTTAATTGTCATCTAACAAAGTGCAAAGTGCCATGGGGAACATGGCTTAGTGTAGAGTCAGGGAGGCTTTCTGAAGGAGGGGAGTTTGTTGAAAACTGAAGGGTGAATAGAATTAACGGTGTGGGGTTTGGCTGGCTGACAGCTCAGCCGTGAATAGGCAGTGGGTCTGTGGGATATGATGTTGGGAGAAAGCTGCATCTTCTCACAGAGCTTCTCAAACTTTTATACACATACTTGTCTCCCCAGATCCAGTTAAAATGCAGGCTGTAGTTCAGGAGGCCTGGGATGGGGCTGATATTGTTCATTTCTAACAATACTCCAGGAGTTGGTTATGTTTCTGGTTTGGAGAACACACTGAGCATTGAGGGACATGTGAACTTTAATGTGCAGTTAAACATGTGAGGAGAGACAAGAACTCTGGCATTAGAGGTGAGTTCTATCTTGATTCCAAAGTCAGTGGAAAGGAGGGAGCTCTTGATGCCAGCAGCTTGGAAAACCTTATTTAAAGCAAAAGACAGAAAGTGAATTGGATGGACCAAAAGTTGATGAGGCATACAGTTTTAATTCTCATTGAAAAGCCTTTGAGTAAGTTATTCTCTCCATTTTATGGACAGAAAAACCGAGGCTAAGCAACTTGATACAGGAAATAGGAGTGGGAACCAAAGTTCTTATGCTAAATCTAGTGTCCTCTGTTGGACCTGTGAACCCTAAGTGTTTGAGAGGAGCCAGGGGACAGGAAGGACAGAGAAGGGAGGAGAGGAAAGGGGTGGGATAAGAGGAAAGGAAAATAGATAAGGGAGGAAAGAGCAATGGGGAGAAGGAGGGAGGCAGAGTAAGAGAAGGAGAGGGGAAAGGGGAGTAGAAAAGGGAAAGAGAAGAGGTGAGGGGAGGAAATTATGGAAGGAGGAAGTAGAGGAAGAGTTTATTTTTCCAGTTTTATCAAAAAGAAAACTGAAGTTCAGAGGATGTGGATATTTTGGGAGGGTCCAATCTTTAGTCAATGTCATTCTCAGTCTTGACCTCTGTCCTGCCTTTTTCAAAAGGCTCCTCTTCTTAGCATTGACTTTCCAATTCTGTCTACTCTGATAGGGCTTGTCTTACCTTCCTTTCTGCTACAGCTTTGGCAATCCCTTCCTCTCATGTTCTCTGTCACACAACTGAGCCCTGAATTATAAACGACGTGAGGTCTCCACTATTTCTTATGTGCTCTGCACAAAGCCTTGCCTCCAGAAGAAGACTGAAAGTGCCATCAAAGCCTAGTGTGTGTTATTCATCTACTGGCTAAGTAGCATAAGAGGTACTGGAGTAGGAATGTGGGCCCCAGCCTTGCACTTGCCAGGTGTGCCAGAATTTTACTTTCATCTCAATTTATTAAAAACCCACAACTGAAACATTTTATTTCAAAAATCAGCCATTTTAGAATTTCAGACAGTACTTGCTCAGGAGTACACGCTACTCAAGATACTAAGAGAATAACAGCTATGAAGATCTGCTGTTCAATCAGAATCTATGTACTTGAACAAATGTGTGAATCTTAAATATCTCAAAGCAACAGGAAAGTGTTCTTCTAGAATGTTGCTTTTTAAAAAAGCGCTAAAGTTAGACCAAGGTATACAGTTTTGTTCTAACAGACATTTAGGTTAATTGTAAAGATAAGGAATGCATTATGGGTCAAAATCAAACATTCCTCTCATGTATATTTTGTTCCTGTTATATTGGCTTTATTTTCAAAATTTTAGTTTATAGTATTCGTTTCCTTTTATTGGTATTGCGTATACAATTCATTCAATAAATGAGTTATGAGTTTAAAAAATATAATTTTATTATTCAAAATGATTCTGTAATATAGTAATAAACTATCATGATATTGAAAGTCTCCCTATCATTTTGCAACACCCCTACTAATATTACATAGATTTGTATAATTTGTAAAACAATCATCAAAAGATACAACACTGGATTTACTCATTTTTCTTACAAATACATTGCTTTTAAAATTTTAGCTCTAATTGTACACAGTGTCCCTGAACCTTATAGACTAAAGTTTCTTGCCACATATTTAGTTCACTGTTACTTTCAACAGTATGGAGATTGCTTTAAGTTTAAATTTAAAAAAAAATCTAAACCTTGTCATTGATGTTTTGTTTTCTCTTGGGGGAAAATGCAGTAGGCTTGTCTCATTACTGACAAGGTAATGAAAGTCATTTTAATTTTTATTTAAGAAAAAGCAATTTTCATAAATGGTATATCACTAATGGATCATGATCATCAATAAACCCCACAGCAAATTACTCTTAATCCAGTTTGCTGTGTTGCCTTACCTGAGGGAAATAATCCCCACCCTTTCTTGGAGCTGCCATGCTGTTCACAGAGACTTCTTCAATATATATTAATCCCATCATTTATCTTTGTCAACTGAGAACAAAAATAATTTGCAGAAGAGTAAACAGAAGCACAGAGAAGAAGGGACCTCAGCATTATTAAACGGCAGAAAGCAGGTGCTCGCAAAGCCAAGCTTATTTTTATTGCAAAACTTGAGTAATTCTCCTTCTGCATCTTTGCATAGTAAATACAGCTGAGAGAAAAAACTAATATTTTAGAGGACACTGAAATCATTTTAACTGAAGAATGAGGGCAGGCATGGTATTGTGGCCTGCTCATTTTAATCAATCTGAAAATAAGAGTTAAATGATCTCTAAAGGGCAGAAAAGAGAACAAAAGAGGTGAGAGTAGAAGGAAACTTCCATTTGGTTTAAAAAATGCAAAATAATAAAATACAGTTTTGAAATTCACTTTCCAGGACCAGGTATAGCTCTTGAATACATCTTTTTTCTCTTTTTTAAAAAATATATTTTATTGATTTTGCTATTACAATTGTTCCATTACCCCCCTTTTTTTCTGCTCTGCCCCACACCACCCCCCATTCCCCACTTTTTAGTTTTTGTCCATGGGTCATACACATAAGTTCTTTGGGTTCTATATTTCCTATACTATTCTTAACCTCCCCCTGTCTGTTTTCTATCTACTGTTTATGCTACTTTTTCTCTGTACTTTTTCTTCCTCTCTCCCCCTCCCACTCCCCTGTTGATATCTCTCCATACCTTATATAAATCCCTTTAACATTTCATATAGTAACGGCTGTGTGATGATGAACTCCTTGAAGTTGACCTTATCTGAGAAGTACTTTATCTGCCCTTCCATTCTAAATGAAAGTTTTCCTGGATAGAGTATTCTTGGGTGTAGGTCCTTGCTTTTCATGATTTGAAATGCTTCTCTCCAGCCCCTTCTTGCTTGGAAGGTCTCCTTTGAGAAATCCACTGACAGTCTTATGGGAATTCCTTTGTAGGTAACTGTCCCCTTTTCTCTTGCTGCTTCTAAGATTCTCTCCTTATTTTTAATCTTGAGTAATGTAATTATGATGTGCCTTGGTGTGTTTCTCTTTGGGTCCCGCTTCTTTGGGACTCTCTGAACTTCCTGGAAGTCTATTTCTTTTGCCAGATTGGGGAAATTCTCCTTAATTATCTCTTCAAATATAAGTTCAATTTCTTGGTGTTCCTCTTCTCCTTCTGGCAGTCCTATGATCCAGATGTTGGGTCATTTACTGATGTCTCGAAGGTTCCTAAGCCTCTCCTCATTTTTTTGAATTCTTGTTTCTTCCTTCTGGTCCACACCATTGGTTTGAGTCCCAGTTTCCTTCTCTTCCCTATTGGTTCCCTGCACATTTCCCCTCATTTTCTTTAGCGTATCCTTCATTTGTTCATTTATTCGCATCCAACTTTCTTCCAATTTTGTGAGCATCCTGATTACCAGTGTTTTGAACTGTGCATCTGATAGGGTGGCTATGTCCTCGTCCCTTAGTTGTAATTTTTCTGGACCTCTGTTCTGTTCTTTCATTTGGACCATTTTTTTTTCTCGACGCACCTGTTACTTTAAGGGGCGTAGCCTTAGGTGTTCGCAGGTGCATGGCAACCTACATTGTACTGTTGTGACGCTTCCTTTGGGGGCGGGGCCTGGGAGGGAGCAATGGCGCTTACTCCATTTACCTCTGGCTCCCAATCACCCTCACCCCAATAAGCTCTCCTGTGAGGCTGGGAGCCGCTCCAGCGCCTCAACCTCCTCAGGTGCTTTCAACAGGTGGTCTGGGGCTTTTTTTCCCCCACGATGGTGGGTTGCAATGTTGGGTCGTGTGGTCTGTTCTGCTCCCTAGCTCCTTCGCCTGGACTATCTGCGCACAAAAGAGGGACTGCCTTTTCCACCAGTCTCGCCCCGCTGGTTCTCGCTGGCCTCTCTGGGTTCGCCAGCTGAGGGCTTCACTGATTGCTCATGTCGCGTTTTGGCCAGGCGCTCCTGCAGTGAGTCTCTCTGGGCAAACTGCCCTCTCGCTCTGCCCGGCTCCACCCCGCTTACCAGTCTGGATGAAAGTCCTCTCCAACTTCTTGGGTGTCAGACTTCCACTCAGTTCAATTCTCTGTCTGTTCTGGTTGTTTGTTTTGCTATTGAACTTGTTGTTTATCCTCTCTGGTTGTGAGCGGCGGTGCAGTGTGTCCACCTATGCCTCCATCTTGGCCAGAAGTCTGAATACATCTTTTCTCTTACTAACACTTTCTGATTGTTAAAACTAATACTAGTACTCATATTAACTAGTATTAAATTTAATAGTAGTGATGCTAATAATTCTACTCACACTAAAATTACTACTAATAATAATCTTTCTTTGTAAATACCAAATGCCAGACCCTCTTGTAATCATTTTGATGTTGTCCTCACAATCTTGTACAGATGAGGTAAAGGAAGGCTTGAAAGAAAAAAACTGAGAGTCAGAGAAATTAAATGACTCCCTACATGATTAAGCATGATTGTAGCCTTTATGAGGAATGCTGTGTGTGAGATCCTAGGCTACTAAGACTTTTGGGAGAGTGTACTGTTTAGCCCCACTTTATAAATGAAGAAACTGTGGCTTAGAAACGTTTAGAAACATACTCAAGCTGACAAAGTAGTTGAAGTGATTGAGCCAGAATTCAAAACTCAGGTCTTCTAACAGCTGCACTAGTTTGTTATTAAGTTGGGAATGATTTTCAAATTGAGATGTATGGGCTGCGAAATCCAAACTCTTCCCACTGCTCTTTGTGTCTCACATAGGAAAACACAAAACAAAGCAAACACCCCTGGTTATTTCAAAAACCCTGAGAAGAATGCAGCAGTGCTATGGCCAGGTAGATCTCAGAAACTGCTATTTTATTCCCTTTCCCACTCCCTCTATTCTTCACCATTACCCCTAGTTCTTGTTTGAATTGTGGTGGGTGAACCACATGAAGTTATCTGGTGCACAATAACATCTCTATCAATAAATATTTTTCCATAATATCATGATGAACTTTTAAAAGCTCAACCATTATTTCCAATCATCATTGGTTTTGAGTCCTCAATCAGACATAAACTGTAATTGTTTCTCTATTCTAATTTAACAGATTAAATTCAGGTCCTGTCAGAAATTCATTTTTCATTCTTTCCTTTATTTTTTTGGTTCTAATTCAGTTATCCAATAAATATTTACTCAGTTTCTACTGGCTTTCAGGTTTTATTCCAGGAACTGGTGATATAGTCAGAACAAGGTAGATACAATATCCTGACAGTGGCACTGGCATTTTAATAATGTTACTAATTCTAGAAATGAAATTTATTGAATAAAGAGACATGGCTTCACCTGGTGCCAATTAAGGATAAAAATATCATAAAACATCTAGGGTTGACTTCATAATTTTATTATACAACTAAACAGAGAAATAAAGATGTATTTATTTATTTATTTACTTTTATTATTGTTCAAGTACAGTTGTCTCCATTTCCCCTTGCACTTCCCCTACCCCAGGCATCCCTACCTCCCACCCTCAATCCTACCCCCTTTGGCTTTGTCCATGTGTCCTTTATACATGCTCCTCTACAACCCTTTCCCCTTTTCCCCATTAACCCCTTCCACTTTCCCTCTGGTTATTGTTAATTTGTTCTTTATTTAAATATTCATAGCAGCACAATTTATAATAGCCAAGTATTGGAACCAAACTAAGTGCCAATCAGTAAATGAGTGGATCAAAAAATTATGGGACATTTACACGATGGAGCAAAAAGAAAGAAGGAGCTCCTACCATTTGCGATAGCTTGGATGGGTCTGGAGAGCACCATGCTAAGTGAAATAAGCCAGGTGGTGAAAAACAACTACCATTTGATCTCATCTATAAGTGGTACCTAATCAACAAAACAAACAGGTAAGCAATGTATAACGAGAGAAATAAAGATTTGATTTTAGGGAAACAGAACTGTGTAGACAGATTGCTTCTAAACAACTGGTATATATTGCTTGATAATGTAATAGTCCAAAATTATAAACTTTTGAGCACTTTTATTTTCCTCAAGATAAAAATTTTAAACATAAAAACCTTAAAGTATATACTAAGTTATTAATTATTACATATAATTATAAAGATATCACAATTAGAGCATTAAACTTATCTACCTACAACCTGCATTTTGTAATTAACATTTTAATATTCTTGTTTTCTTTATCACATATGTACTCCTTTATCAATCCATCATATTTTTGGATACATTTAATTAATTTGCAGATATCAATATCTTATATCATTAAATGCTCCAGCATACATATAACTTAAGATCATTTGTTTATAGTTCTTTCTTCCCCTCTCCTTTTCCCTCCTCCTTTTCTAACTCTTCCTCTTCCTTTTTAAGGATAAAATTTGCATAGCATAAAAAGAACAAATGCTAAAGGCAACACTTGTTGAGTTCTGAAAAATGTATACACCCAAAAGCACATTTCTTTCTTTATATCCATTCCAATATTGGGTCTAAATAAAATTGTGAAAATACAAGAAATTGATTTATCAAGTATTGCTACTTCCTCTACCGAAGATTAGTTTCCTCCTCTGTGACCTTTCACACTAATTCCAACTTGCTGTTACTCTATCCATATTGGTTTGATATTAATTCATCAGGAACTTATTAACTGATTAAATTTGTAGAGAGGGGTGGCTGAAATAAATTTGTAGAGTGGGGTGATCAGGGATAATAGTTGAAAGGAAACATTTAGGATCCAAATAACTAAAAACATAAAGCAATAATGGCAGAATGGTTACCATTGATAATCAATATATGTGTCAAAAACCTTACCAAAATCCCACTCAATTTATACTTTGAAAATATCTACTGCTCTCTGACTATCTTAACTTCTTGGCTTTAAGTTTTATTTTAGGAAGGTGATGATTTTATTTTTTTATTATTTTAATTTTTTTGTTTAATTACAGTTATTTGCATCCTCTCCCCTTACCCCTCCCTTCCCCTCCAGCCCCACCTCCCCCCAGCCTCCCTCCTCCCCCTTAGTTCTGTCCATGTGTCCTCTACAGTGATTCCTGAAAACTCTTCTCCCCTTGTCCCTTCTCCCCTCTCCCCTAGCTATTGTTACACTGTTCTTAATTTCAGTGTCTCTGGTTATGTTTTGCTTGCTTTCTGCTTTTATTGGTTATGCTCCAGTTAAGGTGATATCATATGGTATTTGTCCCTCACCGCCTGGCTTACTTCACTTAGCATAATGCTCTCCAGTACCATCCATGCTGTTGCAAAGGGTATAAGCTCCTTCTTCCTTTCTGCTGCATAGAATTCCATTGTTTAAATGTACCATAGTTTCTTGATCCATTCATTTGTAGATGGGCACTTAGGTTGTTTCCAGCACTTAGCTATTGGGAATTGTGCTGCTATGAACATAGGAGTGCAAAGGTTCTTTTGAATTGGTTTTTCAGTATTCTTAGGGTATAATCCCAGTAGTGGAATTGCTGGGTCGAAAGGCAGTTCCATTTTCATTTTTCTGAGGAAGTTCCATACTGTTTTCCACAGTGGATGCACCAGTCTGCATTCCCACCAACAGTGTAGTAGGGTTCCCTTTTCTCCACATCCCCTCCAACAGTTATCTGTTGCTTTGTTGATGATGGCCATTCTGA
>PVJI01028141.1:0-16852 GCA_004026765.1 Micronycteris hirsuta
AGCATGCTATGCACCTGTTCACAACATATTGCTAGAAACCATTATATGGTAATGAATGTGTAAGCAAAGTAGAAATAAATGTACGAATAAGAATAAACTATTCTGTACAAAGTACATATAATGACAGTAACATATTGAAACTGATTTTTATCTAAGCCTAGCAAGGACTTGAAAAGCCATACTTTCCAAAAATAGAGACAAGTAATACCATATTTATGTTTCTCAGTGTGAAGCATCCATATTTCCTATACCAAATGCTAATTATATGACCATGTAAAGGAGTATAATGTAGCATGGATGACTTTCTAGCAGTATTGAGTACTATTTGAGTACTAAAGCAAATGCTCAGTGGCTTTTCCCTCTCAGACTGTGTCTGTCTGTCTGTCTCTCTCTGTCATAGCAGGGAATGTTACACACCTTCTTAGCAACCAGATTGGAATTTCTCTGTACTCTCTCAATCAGGCATTTGCTTAGTGTCATAAGTTTGTACTTTTGAAATTGGAAGAAGAGAGAATGTTAAACAACATTTAATCTTTGTATAGATTTTCCTAGTCCCGAACTGGTATTATCATGGGAAACAAAGCATGGTTCTTATTTTCCTGGAGTTTACAATTTAGTGAGAGAGCAGATACATAAACAGGCACTTGCAGTGTAGTGTTATAAGTACCACAACAGAAGGAAGAATTGTGTGGCAGGGGAAGACCTATGAGGCCTCTACCCCAAGCTTGGGGGTGGGGCCAAGGGTCATTTGACTTCCCAAAGTTAAAAAAGCAAAACCAAACAAAATTTATGAATTTAATTAAAACAAGCAAATGTTAAAGCCAGGAATCATTTTGTTTCATCCATCAATTTATTTACCTGTTTTTCTAGTTTCTACCTGTTCCGCTGTTGAGTTCCGCTGTGCAGATGGGATGTGCATTCCAAGATCAGCACAATGCAACCAGAACGTAGATTGTGCAGATGCTTCAGATGAAAAGAACTGCAGTAAGAGTCCACTCCTTTCTCGTTGTTCATGCCTGGGCACTGGTGGCATTGCGTAGAACACTGTCCTACTTTTCACCGAACATCCTCCTGAACCATATGTAATCAACCCCTGTTGTGTAGATTGATTGTATATTTACTTATTCAAATGAGGCTTACTTCTCTTGTCTCCAACATAGAAAACTGATCATTTTTGCTTATGGGACATTTTTTCATTTTTATTTTTACTCCATATAGACAATACAGACTGTGCACACTTCTATAAACTTGGAGTGAAAACCACAGGGTTCATAAGATGCAATTCTACCTCACTGTGTGTTCTGCCAACCTGGATATGCGATGGGGCTAATGACTGTGGAGACTATTCAGATGAATTAAAATGCCCAGGTAATTCTAGCAGAAAAAAACGAACAAAACAGGCTTTACCTTGAAGATTTAGAGGCTAGTTGTGTAGACTAAACATATTACTTTTTATTATTAATATTAAATGTTTGAGATTAAAATTTAAATATTCCAAACATGTCACTTGATCTTTTCTAATGAATAAGAAAATAATACTTGAGAAATCTGTTCTCTATTCGGAGCAATTTCCTCTTTTAGTTCACCATTAATCCTTTTAAAGTTGGTGATTAAACTTAAAGTGTGTAATCTGTAAAGTTTCAATAGAAGTATTACATACTGAGAAAAAATTGTTTTTAGATTAAAGATGGGGATACTCTATTTTTCACCACTGGCTATACTCAATGTTACTCTACAGTTTACATTGTCATATCAGAGTGTTTGGTGCAGCTGACACGCTTTCTTTGCATGGTAGTACACATCATAGTGATCATTACTGGGTCAAGTTTAGACAGGTGTTTAGTCTATTAGCCGTGTTTACATAAGCTTTGAAAAGTGTCATCTGCATTCTTAGAGGAATGTTTTCATGAAATAGGTCATAGCTCTATTTCTTTTTGTCTGTTTGAAGAGAGAAATTTAAAAATATCTACTAAGAAAAAAGGTGTTAAATGACTATAATTGTAAGTAGATATGCTTTAGGAAGCTATTAAATGTGTTCTTATACTCCTATTTCTTTCTCCGTACCCTACTGCTTCACTCACGTTTTCCATGTTTAGTTGACATTTAATAATTTTTGAAATATTTTAAGAAATTGCATTTGTGGCTATTTTGTACACAGTCACACACAGTTGCACACAATCTACTATAACAAACTGATATTCTTAATAGTTTATAAAATCTACCAGTGAATTTGGCAATAACAAAGTCTTTTCTTTTCTCAACACGAGTAACATTATTCTGTGGCTTTCATATTTTTTACTTTATTTTTAATTATATGAAACATTAAAAAATATAGAAACATTATTTCAGTTTCATGAAAACTGGGTTTCTAGATTCTTAATCCAATGTTCTTTCTACAACAATTCTTTACCTCATTACAATTCATTTAAAATTAACTTAAAGGCAAAATATAATAGAACTGTTTTAACATATATCAATATATAAATCTGTATATAAATATATATGGAATTTAATTTGTATGATCTTTACATATTTGTAGAATTAGTAAATTATTTAAAAGTTAATGTTCAACATTAATAGAGAATTGCGATTATACTGGGAAAGAAGGACAGGGATGCTCATACAGACTTTTGTGACTGGAAAACAGATAGACAGGAGTCAAGTCATAGGTCAGTCTGAATCCAGGGGTGTCCAACCCATGGTCTGCAGACTACATGTGGCCCAGGGTGGCCATGAATGCAGCCCAACACAAAATCATAAATTTACTTAAAACGTTATGAGTTGTGTTTTTTTTTTTTTATGATTACATGTTATAATGTATTTAACATGTGGCCCAAGACAACTCTTCTTCCAGTGTGACCCAGAGATGCCAAGAGGCTGGACACCCCTGCAAGTTAGGCTGTGTCCAAGCAGTATCCAAAACAAAGTAAAATGTAAAGCACACTCAACACTATTGGTTTAATAATAAATTCCCTAAAAATTATTTTTATTTTTAATGATATCACAAAGCTGACATTTAAAACAACAAAATAGGGGTAATTTTGGATCATCATGAAGTGATTGGTATATATACTCTCAAGTTTACCTTCTGATTGGCTATGAATCCATCAGTCTAAAACATAACATCCACTACTGAAAATATCAGATATTTTATATGCATTCTTAGAGGTTATAATAACAGTACTCTGTTCTAAGAAATATATATATAACTAACAAAATGATTTCATATAGAAATATTTTTTATTCTCATGATATTTCTGCAAAGCATAACAATATTAGAGATTGTATTGTAACTTGTTTTCCCTTAAGCTAGAGACTACTTATTTAAATCTTGTCAAAGCCTATTCAAACTATAGGACAGTAGGAATACCAAGTCTACACTTTTTAAACAAAGATCTGCTAATGTTTTTATAACGTTATTTACTTTTTATGAATAGGAAATTAAGAATGTTTTCTACCAAAATGATTTTTTGACCTTAGGCTCACTCACTTTATACACATCTCAGTTATTTCATTTCATTTTTGTTACTGAAACTCCACATTATTTGGATATAACCTGTTTTTCTATTACTATCATTGTTCTGTTTTGGATTTGATTATTATATCTGCCTAATTTACTCTGGTCTGTGCCAATTTTTTACTTTTTCCTTAGTTTTCATGACCTTGACATTCTTGAAGGTAACATCTCAATTTTAAGTTTTCTAGTTATCTATCACTTCAAATTCAAGGATTATTACTGTTTTGCTATACACCTATATTTTGGAAGTCTGATTAATTAAATTATTTGACATTACATTTTATATTTTGTCACAGTGCAAAACAAGCACAAATGTGAAGAAAACTATTTTGATTGTCCCAGTGGAAGATGCATTTTGAATACCTGGGTATGTGATGGTCAAAAAGATTGTGAAGATGGACTTGATGAATTACACTGTGGTGAGACATTATATTTTGCTTTAATTTTATGAACAATATTATAATTTATATACTGATTTTCATTTACAAAGATATTTTATACAAAATATTGCTAATTGATTTAACATCAATTTTTATTTTTATTAAATAATACAGAGAACATAAAAACTTAGAGAATAATAATCAGCTGTTCTAACCTTTCCTTTTAACCTGTTCTGTTTTCCTTAGTTACCTCCATCAATTTCAATGATATTCTGATACCTTCATTTTCTAACTAATTATTTTTAGATGCAATATTTTTACCTTCTGCTATGAAAATTAAAAATTTAGCTCATTCTATTCATTATACTCCTCCTACCTGTAATTGACTACTTATTATTTTCCTAAAAGTTTCTATTAATTATATGGATAGCATTAAATAGAATGCTTAAACCTAGATTTTATCATTCAGTACTACCTCTTAATTTCTCTGTGTTTACATTCCTTTCAGTTGGCAAGATAAGAAAACATTTTAAAAATTTATTTTATAAAACAAAGATTTTGTGATTTATAGGTCAACAAAATTTCTCATAGGGAAACAAACCATTTATTCACCATTTTAATTTAACACAAAAACATACAATCTGGTGAATAAACAAAGTAGAAAAAACGGTTAAAAATGGATCTTCTATGAAATGACAAATTCCTCTAAAAGTAAATGTCACCATGAAATATAAAGGCACATTTGTTTCATTAAGATGCTATGTGTATTTATATTAGATCCGGATTCTGAACAAGATTAATAGAGAACTTTAGAAATTATTTGTGTAGATTAAGACTTTCTGGAGAGGAAGCCATAATATGGTTGGATCTTCTTTAAGTTTTTAAGGCTTCAGTTATACAAACATCTCTCTTTTCACAAGTCATTGAAGTAAATGTTTTAAACAATACACAAACTTTTAAAATAATTTATAAAATCAAAATAAAAACCTATTTTTACAGTAATTTACATTTTGAAGACTTTACTATGGAAGGGTTTCATTTTTAGATATTTCATGGTGATAAGAATGCTGAGTGGAGTAATAGGCTGAGAGTCCAGGAGAACAATCATAAACCTGGCCTTGGAAATGAACTTGGAGTACACTATTACTAATGCATAATTTGGTAGTAACATACCAACCACCCTGTCAATGAATTTGGCTGGTATTACTCAGACTTAACTTTTCTCAAGGAAGAGCAACAGAAACATCAGAGTGGTAAGCATGGAGGGGTGTGAGACTGATGCACTCTCATCAAGCTCAAATCCCCTATCTCATTTTGAAAAACAAAAATACATGCTGGTGAGTCCACTGTGTCATGAACTCACCTAAGATGTAACTTTTTCACCAGTTGTTCAAAAATATATACTAAAATTAGAAAGAATAACTGTATCCCACCCACAATATTTGTTTTATATCTGTTCATCACATGATTTTTTTAAAGACAATCTGGAATATACCTAGAAGAGAGTACCATCATAATGACTAGCTCAAAGTCAAACCCTGTGAGAAGTATTTTGAAGGAAAAATGTTGCATAACCTGGCAACTCAGAGGGAAGCAGTTATCAAATATTATAGAGCTATTATAGAGGAGGAATTTGGATTGCTTTGTTATAGGATTGTTGGTTTTAGTGAAGTCTAAAGAATGTTCTCACTCTCAGATCTGTCCAAAGATGGTCTTAAACACTTTTTCTTTTCTTTTGCACCTACAACAGATATTTTTGTTTGGTTTTTAGATTCTTCTTGTTCCTGGAACCAGTTTGCTTGTTCTGCAAGAAAATGTATATCTAAACACTGGATTTGTGATGGAGAGGATGATTGTGGAGATGGACTGGATGAGAGTGACAGCATTTGTGGTGAGTTGTTTCTTTTATGTTCTCATTCAGTTTTTAGATGCATGGCACATTTGTTCTGTCTTTTTTTTTTTTGGGTTATATTCAATATTATGTTGTATTAGTTTCAGGTATACAGCATAGTGGTCGCCCTGATATTTCAAGTATCCACTGGGCACAATATATAGTTATTACAATATTGACTATATCTCCTATGCTATGCTTCACATCCCTGGGACTATTTTGTGACTACCAATTTGTAGTTCTTTTTTTGTAGAAGACACATAAAGCTTTGTTTTATATTCTGTCTTGATACAAAATTTGTATGTACATTTCTATGTAGTTGCTTTTGTGACAGCCTAGTTGTTATTAATGTTCAGGTTTTTCCTTGAATAGTGATACAATGAATATATTCATAAATTTTATTTCTAGTCTTCTATGATTTTTGGAATAGATGTTAATAACTAGAATTATTTGTATCAAATAATCAAAAATGTTTGCACGTCTCTTAATATGTATTTTCAGCTTAACATCCAAAGTATTATACTGGTTTATACCAAAGGAGCCACACATGCTGTTTATGTGTGTGTGCATTATAATAATCATTATTATTGAGTCATTCTCAGTGGGATGTAAGGAAGGAGGCTATTGTATGCTATTTAAAAATGTGCCTCACAAGTTAGCCTTATATAATTAGCAGTATAGTGTTCAACATCTACATTTAACTAGTATATGTCAACTGCACATCCAACATAATTGCTTTTAAATAATCACAAAAAACAAATAATTTATATGGAATTAATGAATTTATTATTGGGTAAAATAAGAAAGGAATATAATATATAAATTTATCATACTTGGCCAATTATAACTTACTTATGTTTATCTATTTGATCTGTTTATATATGTGTGTATATATGCACATACACACATACATATAAATGCATATATGTTTGTATCTATAAATACATATTCTTTACTCATTATAAAAGCTGTGTTTCATAGCTCTTTCATCCTCATTTTAGAGAGAAAAGGACCTGAATCACAGAATAAGGTGTATAAATAGACTTAAGTATAATTAACACCTTTTTTTAAATATCAAGAATCTGGTCCATATTTTCTGTTACTACCATGGAGACAGGTAGATAAGATTTTATCATGTTTAAGCTAAACTGAAGTTCTTTGGAGATAACATAAAACTGGAGCTGTCTTTTCAAAGCAGACACTTTATTTCTTCTATTTAAGCTAACCAAAACCTACTTTTTATGTACACAGCTCAAACAATTTAGTTATATGACAGATAAAGATAAATATAAAAAGATCACTATCATAAAGCTCTAGAAGAAAAAATTAATCAGCAATCAATTAGATGACTAGCCACTGTCTTTTAACTACTTTGTTTCTATTTTCTATGAAACCTTCCTTTATTTTATTTTATTTTATTTTATTCCTTTATTTTAACAAAAAGATTAGCTCCTTACAATGATTTGAACATGATTTCAGTGTTTAAAATAATATTGCTGTGGACTCTGTTTAACCCTATATTAAATGGCCCTGCTGATATCACTACCCTTTCTGAGTAGACAGTATAACAAAATGGATAAAGACCTTAAAGTCATACAGAATTGAATTTTCCCACGTCTGCATCTTCCAGCTCTGTGATCATGGTAATAAGTCCACTTTATTTCTTGTCTCTCAAATTCCTTACTATGGAAGTTACAAAAAGACCTACTCTTTTTTTATAACTGTTGTAATTATCTAAATGACCATGTTCACTGTATAAATGAATTTGATCCCATTCTCTTTTGTTCTATTTCTTCTGCTTCTTCCTTTATTTTTCAGAATTATTGTCATGTCTATCATTATTTTCATTGGTAATATATTGTCAAGTCTATTATTATTATCATGCCTATATCTATCAGTGTCCTGAGAATTAAAAAAATATTAAAATTGTAAAGGCCATGTTTACAATGGTCAAAAAACCCAATTTAATTTAATTATAGGCTATTTTTTTATACTAACTACCAAACTAGCATCATATAAAAATTACTGCTTTAGATCAAACATCAATCTATGAACCAAACCTAATATTTTATGATTAGAAAGGAACTTTACAGTTTATCTCAGCAGTTCTCAACCTTTAGCACACAAAATATCCTCAGAAGTGTGTTAAAAATGTAAATTCTTAATCCCCAACCTCCAGATATTCTCATGTGAACTGTAAACACAATCTTTCATAATAAGCTCATAGTGGTTTTCACTTGAGATCTGAGGATCTATTTTGAAATTGAAGTGTAGTGCACCTCCAATTATTTAATCATAAAAAATAGAGGTTAATAAATTTGCCTGAGATCACTCAGTGAATCAGCGATGACAGAGCTAGGACCAGAATTCAGGTTTCTGAAATACTTACTAAACAAAGGAGTAACTCTTCATTGCATCTGAGTAGGTGCACGGGGTGGATCTGGTGGAATTCCTTTGGCTTTTCTTCCTTCTCCCTTGGGATTCATATCCTTGAGGAAGTCAATATGTCTTCAGATGGCAGTGGTAATTATGAAATGAAGTCATAATTTTTTCTTTGGCCCATTTTCTTTCCAGTTGACTATGATATTTTGGCATGTTCATAACACAAAATCTCTTGAACACTATCAAGGGAGCCAGAAAATTAGCTTCAAAGAGCCTTAACCCATTTCATACATTGAGGTATCTTAGTAATTATGTAGTCATAACCTACATTTTACAGATAGTAAAATTCAGACACTAGTCCTCTCCAAGGTCATACAGAATGAAATTTCTCAACATTCAAAACAATGCTTTATCTATTATGCCTACCTTGAGAATAAATTAGGGCGATAATAAAAATGTAGACAAAAAATTTTACATGTATCAAACCTCCTTAGCAGAAAAAATGCATTTTTATTCTCAAACTTAATAAAAACTTTATAGAAATTAGAGCACTAATTGAGAGTATAATAGTGAAGGTGACACTGTGTTCTCATGGCAAGCTTGAAAAGATAGATAAGAAGAAATAATATAAAAATCATTTTTGCAGGAAGAGAATTTTATTTTCAGAGGTACTAAAACATAATAGATAGCAGATAAATTCATTTCTAAATGAAAGCAATATTTATTTAATAGATTTTTTATGATTTTTCCTTAATGGTTACATTAAACTTCATTTTGTTAGCACTCATCCTCATGCAAATGAGCAAATCTGAATTATCTAGGAGACTTCTCAGCATTCGTTTGCCACCTTGTCCTCCAAACTAGAGTGTGCATTAGGGAAGGCATGTTTATGTTGGAAAAGTTCACTGGGAACTCCTGTTTTGTCACCGCGCTACTGCCCTCAGATACAAACAAGGCATTGAAAAGCCTTTTCTGCTCATAACGACTCTGTGATGGAAAAGGAAGATGATGTTGATAATTCAGTTAAAGCGTGTTGGTTATTGTTTTAAATGTTTGGAAACAATTATATTTATTCAATCTAGTCAGTCATTTTCTTCTTGGAGATATTAACATTTTCTGAATAATTCTAACAGTATGATTTTAGCATCTTTTCTATGGGCAGCTTTGGTAAGAAGGTGAAATTAAAGAAAAGTTAGATTTAAGGGTCCAATAACTAAGTGATTCAGTAATTTTTATATAAATAACAAACCATTCAATATACATGGCTATACTTGGGGCTAAGGAAACATCATGAGAATAATTTTTTTTAACTTTATATGATTATACTATGCCCATATAAGGAGAAACAAAGTGAAAATTTAGAAGTCAACAAGCATTTTTTTTTCGCAATGTACATGTGAAAAACAACATCAGTCAACTAAAGAAACGTTGAATTCATAAAGCAGGGAAAAGATAGATTCTGTTTATTCAGTGTGTAGAAACAAAAGGAATATACACACATGTGTTCTCTTCGACAACACAAGGCGAGGATTAACAATGGCGTTGGTAGTTAAGACAAGGTGTTTAGGAATGAAAAGGAATTTGAACCCCCAGCTCAACATGCGACACCCTGAGTGACCTATGACTTTCTGCAAGCTTTTCAACTTCCTTTTCTGTGAAATGAGATTAGTAAGAGTTCTCCTGTTTGCAGTTATTATGAATATTAAATGAATTAATATAGTCAGTGATTATCATATCTTAAGCAATAAATTCTAATATTATCCTGATATGTTCAGTGCTTTTAAAAGTTTGTTTCAGTCTTCTCACAGTTCTATAACATGTCCATGCCTTGCTACATTTTACAAAAAGAAAATATTGTTATTTTCTGCCATGCAGCTTTAAGAAACATCACTTTGCAATTAAGAAGGAATATTATCTATAGATATCTATAGGTATCTGTAGAGGAAGAATAGTATTTGATGATTCCAAATAACTATAATTTCTTCCTTGTCAGCAACATTTTTCTGCATCCCTTCTTTTGTAAAAGAAATGTACATGATATACCTTTATCAGCAGACATGCAGTGACCTTAATGGCATTTTCTCTTTGGGTTCCAGGTGCCATCACCTGTGCGGCTGACATGTTCAGTTGCCAGGGCTCCCACGCCTGTGTGCCCCGGCACTGGCTGTGTGACGGTGAAAGGGACTGTCCAAATGGAAGCGATGAGCTCTCAACAGCAGGCTGCGGTATGAACACTCGTGGGGCAGGCTGTATGTGAAAGAAAGCTGTGGCAGCGTTCTCAGACATTTGCTTTCGTACTGCTCGCTATATCACATTTCTCTCACTTTCTCAGTCCCTGGACACACCGGTAGTATCAGAATTAATCAGGTGGGATGTTGTCATCATAGTAGTCCAGCAACCCCTCTCACCTCTGTTTAAAGCCTTTCGAACACACACAGTGGGATTACCCAAGTTAAAACAGTTCTGATGAACTCAGAGTTACCACTTCACTTCTGAGATAATGTAACTGCCTGATACGTGTGTATGGTAGGTTTGCTACTTTCTTTTCAGCGTCTACTACCCTGTCCCCCTGCCTCCACCATGAAAACGTTTAGATTGCCGATTTCAGATATTCTGTAAATAGCGTCTGTGATCCTAAATAATTACTGATCAGAAGGTCAGTGAACACCTATTAGCCCTATGGATAGGGTATTAACCCTTAGGTCAGGTAAAAATATTACTGCTGTAGTTGAATGAAGCTGGAGGATCAGCGGAACACCTTTGGAGGTCAGACAATTTACCAAGTTCCTGCCTCGAGGTGACCTCAGGAAATTTACTGGCAATTACTCAATAGAAAATTGTTGATAAATTCCTTAGCGTGATCAAGAAAATAAAGAGATTGAGCAATTGATCAGAAACATTGTTGTGAATTCAGCTCGTTAAAGTGAATTCTGCCAATCATCACTCCAAAGACCTTTCTTCAGGCCTTTAAATTGTATTTGAAGCCATAATGTAAGTGTGTCTGTATGCTATGTGTATATGGGGTATAATGAAAACATAGAGGAAAAAGAAAACTTTCAGTAGGCCTATGTGCACAGAATCTATGCTACTGTAGAATAATTCACTTTGATCTTGAAACTTGATGGGTGTGTCTGTAAAGGTCAATGGGGCCACTGAGGGCTACATAATAGAGAATTATGCATCAAGTCAGGGATCCAGATGGTCCCGGTAGACTGTTGCGATTGTAGCAGTTAACACTCTGGGAGGCATATGAACACTCTTGGGCCACATGGCTGCTGTTAAGGAAATTATTCTAAAATACAACAAATTGTACTCAAGTGATCTGAAAGTGTTAATGCCAAATAAGCCCCTGTTGCTCAGTGTTTTAAAGAATAATTTGTGTATTAGAATTGGCATAATTCACTTGAGTTATATAAGCTGTTGCATGGTTAAAAGTTAGAGGAATTACTAGTAACTAAGTTTTAGTTTTATTGTAATGGGCAATTTTTAATGCTGGTTCTATATGGCCTTCACATTGTTTTTCAAATTGATTTGTTGACAATAAATTATATTTGATTAAATTATTATTGTTATTATTATTTGCCTATTCATGCCCCTTCAATCATTATGGAGTTGAAAGCAGAGATTTTCTTTCTTCATGGAATTTGAGGCAATCTGGGGAAGGGAGGTAATAAGCATGGAAGGGGATAATTGTAATACCTCAAGTGTCAGAATGATATATGTAAATGAGTCTAGGTGATCACAAAGAAGTATTATATAAAAATCCTAGAAGTCTCATGGAAGGACTTTAAGAAAATGTAAAAACATTATGTGACTCATAAAGGACAAAGAAAAGAAAGAGAGAGAGGCAGCCTAGGTAGAGGAAAGTGCCTATGTATATGTATATGTTGTGGAATGATAACCACAATAAGATGGTTAACATTCATTATATGACAGATCTTGACATTCAAGATATCTCAAACCTTGAATCTTAGCCTAGTGTTTATCCTTTAAATGTAAGAAAAGGTAATTGAGAAAATATTTATGTGATCCTTCAAACCTCTATGATTCTATGCACATTATCAAACTTATTTCCTCTTCAGGACTTACTATCTTTTGAACGTCTGCTGAAGTTTTATAGCACATTTTTATCAACCATTGTCCTACTGGTTAGGACCCTTGCTCGATGGAACACAGTAATCACGGATCAGTATTTTGAAAGGATCAACAATTTGTTTCATAAATCGATATTCCTTCATGATGTGGTGCTTATGGTCGGGCTCATCACACCATAGATCTTAACTCGCTTCAACACTCAAATCTTGAAATCACCTAAATAGTTTATCACTTTCTTCTTAAGACAGTAACTTTCTTGGCCCTTTTGCCTTTTTTTTCACTTTCATCATGAATATTAGCACCTACTAGTATTTTTAGATTCATTTTTTACAAATTAAGCCAGGTTTATATCTCCTTACTAGCATTTGTACAAGCTTGAGGAGGAAAAAAAAAAAAAAAACAGCCACATTATTACAATTAACTTTTTATTTATTTATTATATTTATTCTATTTTACATTATTTTATTGTATTTTTCTATTACCATTTATTCCCCATACCCTCTTCCATTTCTACCCACCCCCACAATTAATTAACTTTAAAAAAATTGCCCGGCTGGTGTAGCTCAGTGGATTGAGCGTGGGCTGCAAACCAGAGGGTCCCGGTTCGATTCCCAGTTGGGGCACATGCCTGGGTTGCGGGCCAGGCCCCCAATGAGGGCCATGTGAGAGGCAACCATACATTGCTCTTTCTCCCTCCCTTCTCCTCTCTCTGAAAATAAATAAATAAAATCTTTTAAAAAATTATATATGAACTTTTGAAATCCTGCTTTAGGAAAGTTATAAATTGCTAAATGACCTGAAATTTCAGGTTCTCCCTAGAACTGTTGACTCTATTAGTACCAAAACTTCAATTTATGTGTGTATTTATATTAACATATATTAAACTATATTAATAACTATGTATTAATATGTTATTAATTTATCTGATATAGTACATGGATAATATTTTTTTCTAAATGACTAAATTATTGAGTATAAGGGCAAACATTCCCCCAACTCCTAAGGTGAGGGAAGGTAAAATAGGTACTCATCTAACTTTATTTTTGGCGATGTCTTTCCTAGCTCCCAATAACACGTGTGACGACAACACTTTCACGTGCCACAATGAGGTGTGTGTCCCCAAGCAGTTCGTCTGCGACCACGACGACGACTGTGGAGACGGCTCCGACGAGTCTCTGCACTGTGGTAAGTGGGTCTAAACTTTGCTGGAGAAGATTCTCAGGCTAAATGTCATTTTTTGTAACCAAAGAACATATAAGTAAATAATGAAACAAAGATGCGCACTTATTAACATCACTAAAAACATTTAAATTCAGTAGCACACACACCACATATAATCTCTTTAAGCTGTACAATAATTACATATTTATTTGGAAACCATACCTACTGGTATTGTATTCTTATCAGGAACCACACCAAAATATTTATAAAAATATCTTTGGTTTTAAGTACCTTGAGTTACTTAAAAGTAATATATTGCTGACTACCTAGTTCAATCTTATAGCCAAATCAAATATCTGAATGAGAGAAAAAATGCAATCCACAACTAGGAGAATAACTGGATATTGAGCATTTTCTTTTTACCTTATCTTATTTACCCATGCATTTATTTGTTAAAATGCAATTGCTATGAAATTTATGTTTTCACTGCGTATGTATCTTACCCCATGTATGTAATGTAGGTACAAATACATATATAAATTCTGATATAAAAATCAATGTATTAAAAATTCCCAGTTGAAATTGAAACCTTATGGAAACCTGCTATTTTTGTAAATATTTAAACACATATGTGAATAAAGATACAATGAAAAGCCATGAAATTCACACGCACCTACAAAAGGTAATAGATTTAGCGCCCTCTCCTGTCCTGCCTGAGCAGTGTCTACAGCCTTGGTCTTTGGTATAAATCTCCTTGAAATCAGTGGATATAAGTTTTTATGATCATTTCACCATTAAGTTGTAGATTCAATGTGATATTTTAAAAGGTGCATCATCATTCAAGACTTAAATCTGAAGCAGAGTTATGTCTGATTGAATACCTTTCCTCTGCTAGACACTGTATTTGGTTGATATGGAGATGAATGAGACAGAGGTCCCACCAGAAAAACTTACTAAAAGGAAAATCAGAAATACAATATAGTATAATAACATACATTGTCAGGTAGGAATAAATATCACAATACATGAAATCAGAGCTGAGAAAATGAGTTTTGAAGCATTAAAGAAGCAGGGAATGTTAGAAGAAATCCGACTTATGCTAGAGAGCACAGCATGGTGGTTAAGAGCACAAGCTGGAGCCAGCTGGCCTGGGTTCAAGTTCTGCCCCTGCCACTTACCGACTCTGTGACCTTGGAAAAGTTATTTCACCTCTAGGTACCTCAATCTCCACATCTGTAAAAAATTGTAATGACATTGTTTAACTCTTAGGTCTGATCAGACAATGAGAGGAGTTCCTATTTCTAAAGTGGTAAGAGCAGTTGCAGACAGAATGAATTCTGTATATGTTTACAACGCCTGCATATCGAAATAATTGAGAAATGATAATTAGTCATTTGTGATATAAGTTGAAGCTAGGAAACTGAGTTGAAACTAGATCCTAAAAACTCTGATATACAATGTTAAATAACTTGTATTTAATTCCTTTGTCTCTCAGTGGCCAGCACACATTTTGAACAGAGGAATGTCTCAGTTGAATTTATGTTTTAGGATCATCTTTTTCAGCAGAGTGGATGAAATGCTGCCATGGGAAAGGGGAGCAGTAAGGCGAAAGTAAACTAGTTAGGAATTTATTGCAATAGTTCTGATGTTTAATGACGTGCTTCTGAACCTGGGCCAAAACAGTGGAATGGAAAGTGCAGAGGGGTTCAGAGGTAAATTACAGGTAGATATAGAGGATAAAGGAAAATTTCTTACTTGATAACTTAGCAGGTTTGCTGTTGTTAATTAGCTTCAGAACACAAAAGTTCAAGGGCCAGTTTTGTTTGTGTACAAGAAAGATATAATGAAAAGTTAATTTTGGATCATATTTAAATGAAGTGTTAATCAGACAATCACATGAAACTGTGTAGTGAGTGTTTGAAATCTTGGTTCTAAAGACCAGAATTATGATCAGGACAAATAATATTAATTGGGTGACCATCAGTGTAAAGGTGATGGCCAGATATGATAAGGATGAGAACACTCAACATGGTAGAAAGGAGAAGGGGGAAAATAAACTGAACTTTGAAGTGTTGAAATTAAGGCTTCACCTACACCATTTTGCGGTGGAACAGCAGAGGACTGTATAAAGAAACAGGAAAAAACTAGAACAGCGACAGCAAAGTTAGAGAGAAGCCTGGATTTCCAAGGGAGTGTGGTCGACAATGTCAAAGACTACAGGAAAATGAAGTAGGAATCTGAGACATTTTGAATTTGACACTTGTCACTTGGAATCGGTTAGCTCTGAAGAAGTTGAGAGTATAGATGTTATGGAAATGAGATGTTAATGAATCAAAGATGAACTAGAGGTAAGGGAAAGTGAAATTGGGTAGTATAAGGAAAAGAAATGTGTTGTTAAGAGTTAGGTCAATGGATCTTTATTATTGGGGACTAGGAGAGCCTCGAATGTATTTAGTAACAAAAAGGAGGAACTAGTCACGAAAGAGACAGAGGAAAGAAACATTAAGCAAACGAATTTTTAGAAAGTTCTAGTTTTGCCATGCAGTGTGATAAGTACTCCATTTAAATAATCATTGTTGAATTAGTTTTATATTAGAGTTTTATTTACTTTTAAACCATAAAAATCTTACTTCCTCTTTCCAAAAATAGAATTCTTATATAGATTACTGGAAACTTTCTAATAGAAATGACAGGTTTTGTTATTACAATATTAGAGGGAAATCCAATTTAAAATTTCAAAATATTCAAAATCAAATGAATTTTACTTATCAGGCATAGATATCAACATTAATAATTGACTGGTGGATACCGTGATTTGAATAAAGCTTTTCAATGCCTCTAAGAATCAATATATAATAGTTACAATAGTTTTTGTGCTTATTGCTCTATAATTGACTTTTAATTTTTCTTATTTTATCAATTGATTTACATTTTGAATGATTCCCAAACATAAGCACAATATTACAGCTTCTAAGAATTATCATTAACTTAGAATCAGTTCATTCACATGTCTTGGTACTATAGCTAACCAAGCTTCATCTTTAAAAAATTCTAATAGCTTCCATTTTGTTTTTTATTTTAAACTTTTAAAAATTGTAGCCAATCGGTGAGCAGAGATGGCATACTAGAATGCTGAATTCTTATTTTTTCACCTAGAAACAGTAGCAGTATTGTTTACAAATTTATTTTCTGGACTTTTATCCTACTTCCAAACCACAAATATTTCTTGCAGATACGACCACTATCCCGAGAGAAATGAGAAGCATTTCCCACATGGTTAATTAGGTATAGTGTACCTTAGAGTATGAAGTTTTAATTAATATTTGTTATATAAAAACACAAATTAGAATATTTATTTCTTTGTCTTTAGAATACCGACAGTGTAATGCAGAAGAATTTAGTTGTGCTGATGGGCGATGTCTTTTG
>PVJI01028142.1:0-16863 GCA_004026765.1 Micronycteris hirsuta
GGGTTGCCTGTGTGTTTCTGTCCTGCCTTGTATTGTCAATTAAATGTAGAATTCCCTCGGCCCAAAGAGGTGATTCGGGTCCCAGTGATAACTGCTTGCCCACAGACCTTGGTCAGCCATGCTCACTGTCCGGAGACAAAACCTAACCCTCAAACACCCAAGTCTGGAAAAAGTCTTACATGTCCCTCAGGTGTCTCACTTCGTCCTGAATTACGTTTCTTTCCAAGGTCACACATTTCCTGCTTAGATGTTTTCAGACCACAAGTTAACTCATGTTTTAAAAAAAACTTTAGTAGAATACTGTCTCTCAGTGAATGGCATTTTTTCCAAAAAAAAACCCCTAAAATTATGTATTTTTAAATATGAGTGCTTTTCACAAACAACAAAGGCAAAGATCAACACATTGGACGAGACACTAGCAGAAGAAACAATTAACAAAAAGAAGCCACAGCCTACAAAATGGGATAAAATGTTTTAAGGCATCCGTTGGATGTTAATATTCAACATAAAGAACTAACACGGCTTAGTAAAATAAGCAATTACATTTTTAAATGGGCAGAAATAAATAGACATTTTTCCAAAGAAAACATGAAAATGGTCAATGAGAAGATGGTCAATGTCACGAATCATCAGGGAAATGCAAATAAAAGCCAGGATGAGCTATCGCCGCACACCTGTTAGAATGGCCGTCACCAAGAAGACAAGAGGTACCAGGCACTTACAAAGACTCAGAGAAAAGGAAACCCTTATGCACTGGTGTTGGAATGTAAATTGGTTTAACCACTATGGAAAACAGTATAGAAGTTCCTCAAAAAAAAAAAAAAATAGAACTACCATATGATCCTGCACTTCCAGCTGATCTTGCACGTCTAGGAATATACCCAAAGAAAATGAAAACAGAATTCAATGACATTATGCACTACGCAGCACTATGCACAATGGCCAAGATATGGAAACAATCCAAACGCCCATCAGTGGGTGAATGGACAAAAAAGATGCAGCACATATACCCGACGGAATGTGACCCGGCTGTGAGAAAGGAGGATGCTCCGCCTTCGTGGCAACACGGATGGACCTGGCGCACATTATACTGAACAAGATACGCCGGATTGAGAAAGACAATGTCACTTACATGCAGAATGTAAAAAGAAAAAAATCAAACATGTAAAAAAAAAAAAATTAAATGGCAGTTACTAGGGGATAAAAGGTGAGGGGATAGGACTGATGGTGTTTAAGGGTACAAATTTGTAGTAAGTACTAAAATAGCCATAGACATTTAACGTAAAGCTTATTGCACAGAGAAAATAGTGTCGTGCTATAAGTATGTACTGTGGAAACTACCGTTCCAAAAGCAACCATGTTACAATATATAAATGGATCAATGTAACACCATAGACACCTTAAATTTACACAATGTTACATGTTGAATTTATTTAATAAATGAACAAATGCTTGATTTTGCATGGAAAGAACAGGGAGGCAAGGAGGGGCAGCTGCTAAGGGGCCAGCCAGTGCTCTCGCCAGATGACTGATAATCTTGGAGCACGGGCAACCGCACTCACGCTTCAGCCGGATTCCTGGTGACTCCCTGCCCTGCATCTGTAGGAGTGCTGGCCCCGGCCAAGAATGGGTCTCATTGTCCTTTTACAAGGATGTGCCCGGGCTAGGGATGCTTGGGACACCGAGGTGTTTATGTTCCTCTATTCTCTCTAGAAACTACCAGAAAATTCTTAAAGTATCTGAATGTACAAAGTTGTCTTTTCTTACCTGTTAGAGAGGTAGTTTTAAATTGCCCATTACTGATCCTACTTAATTAACCTCAATTTTTAACGTAGGAAATACTACCATAGCAAAATGAATCAACAGAATCAAGGAAGAAAAAACCAGAGAGAAAGAGAAGGCAGGGGAGACCTAAGGTAACGCACTGAAAAAGAAGTTTTCAGATCAAAGGCTCAGAGAGTAAAATTTAATTGGAGCATGATATAGCTAGTCAGAAGAGACGATTTCAAGTGGACAAATTAAATCATCTAACATGTAAGTCAAGTCATACGCCATAATTAATATCTAAATTAAAACTGTACATATCAGCCATGTGCTAATTATGACCAGTATAATCATTCTAATCCAGACAGACAATCTATGATGTTGCTTTTAAATTGAAATCCAGCATAGCTGGACAGAAAAATCATCAGAAAAAATAACATGATAATTATACAGGAACTCACTTTTATTTGAAATAGGTTATTGATCCCAGCGGTGATGCATATTTCTTACACACTAATGCATTTCAACATACCCCAAAGTAGGATGATAGATCTGGAATAATTAGATAGAAATTGACAGCACATTTATCACTGTTTGTGGTCATTTCAAAGCACTGGCATTTCCATAACTTATGGCAGGTCATCTCATGTGTATACAAATGCTAAATCATTTACGGCGACAATTGGTCATTAACTATAGCATATGCTGAAAGGCAGCACCGTATTAAGACTTTCAATCAAAGGGATGAATCTGGTGTTTAGGTTGTGCAATTAATTTGACAGGCATGCTGCAAATCTTAAAGGTGACTCACATTTCACTAGTTTTGTTGTTTTCATCTATCAAATGTTGCTGAAATAACTAAACGTGCTGAGAGTGTAAAGTATTTTTTCAGTCCAGAAATAGCCCGGGTTGCAGTACCTGTATTGGGGAGTACCAGCAACCTGATCTCTTGGAGAAACAGATCTATCACCCCATCTGCCAAGAGATTTTGTTCTCCAAGTTTCTTTATAATTCCTTTTTTTTATTATAAAGAAAATTGGTTCCTAATTATTCTAGGGAACACGTAAGGGAAGAAAGAAGGATGGAAAACAGGAGGACCATAAGAAACAGAAATAGGTACATGCAGAGAATGGTCATAGGGAACGAGGAAAGATCTAAGGGAGAACAGAGGCAAAGAGAAAGAACAGAGACTTAAGTTCATGAAGAAAACGTTCATTCAAATTCTATTTAAAGAGCATCGAGGAGGGGTCAGCCACGTTGCCCTTCCTCACCAAAAGTGTCTTTGATTCATTTCTTCCTTTTTATTTATACCGCCACCACTCAAGTTCAAATACTCAGTTCCTTGTTCCTGAATTATTTTTAGGAGCTCATAACCCTTTGCTGGCTACGTCAGTCTCTCAATGCTTACATTTCCTAAGTATTAACACCAGATTCATATCCCTAAAACTGTCTTTGGAAACATTACTTCTCATTTCAAAAGCTCTCAGCCGTCTACGGGGGAAAAAATCAACTTGATTTAACTCTTTGTACCTCATAATATTAGTTGGAGAAAGTAGTATAAATGGGGACAGTAGTTGCATACTGGCTGTCAAAAAATTCTCATTTTTACATTGGCTGATGTTCATGATGTCAGTGCCTCCACCGGAGCTGATATTAAAGGACCATTTGATGTCATGAACCAGCTGGAGTCCTGAGATCAGGTGGGATTCAGTCCAGGGCTGCCAAAGGCAATTATTCACTTTATCCTACAAATTGACATGGTACCAATTGCCTCCCAATAGGTTGTTAGCTTCCAAACAACTGCACATAGTAACTGCTTATCATAAGTGAAATCAAAGTTATAAATCATAATTTAATAATGTAAAATCCCTTATTTTGATATACAGACAGTTAACAAGGTTTTCTTGCCCCCTCTAAGTACTGAACAGATATTTAAGAAACAAAAGTAAAGAACCCCCCCTCTTCACCCCCCCCCCACCCCGCAGGATGCTCACATCTCTCTAGAGTCCTAGGTCACATTCACAGACCAGAAAAGCCTTTTGCATGCTCAGCCCCTTTGCAGAAACTCCATTCCCCCTCAGATCGCTCCCATGTGATTCTGGAAAGTGTTAACAGAATTTCTGGTGTGCTCTGTGAGTCAGCCCCTTGCCCACCACACGGTATAGGCCATTTTATTCCTCCTGTGGCCCCGCTGTCTACCGATCCAGTCCCCTGTCTTTGGCAAGACCAGAAAAGCAAGGGATGTGCCGCTGGCGCTCTGGAAAAGTGTAGCCTCCGCACCAGGTGTCCCGAGGCCCTGCAGCGAGTGCCAGCGCCTGCAAGCACCCCCCACCCCACCCCACCCTCAGTGCCCCATGTCAAGGGCTGACATTTGAGCCGAGAGCAACTGTGTCTGATGTCATGAGTCTTGTTATCTGTGCTGAATTCCCTGTCTCTTGTCCAAACAA
The DNA here is from genome assembly GCA_004026765.1 of Micronycteris hirsuta. Taxonomy (NCBI): domain Eukaryota; kingdom Metazoa; phylum Chordata; class Mammalia; order Chiroptera; family Phyllostomidae; genus Micronycteris; species Micronycteris hirsuta. Next base: position 4,212 of record PVJI01028142.1, read on the forward strand.
AAAGTGCTGGCACCGTCTTCCGTTGCTGGGAAATTTTTTGGCACGAAGGCTGCTGATGCGCAGCATTCTCAGTGGTCCGGCCCTGTCAGTGTTCCCTCGGTCTTCCATTGCCGTCCTCTGCAGTAGGCTCTTGACACAAGTCCCTGAGACTAGCCAGAAGAAGCCCTGGGTGGAGAAAACCATGTTTCTACAAAGCCATCTGTGCCACCAATGAACCCGGCTGTGCCCTTTAATTTGCCCCTCTGTGCAGTTGGTCCAACCAGTGTAAACAGGGGCTCAAGAACCTGATTTGGCCTGAGGACGGGGCCTCGCGAGGCTTTCTGCACTGCTAGAGAGCCGGAGACAGAGATGTCATTCCAGGTTCCCCGCCACTGACTTGTTTCCTCCCGTCTGTGGGCAGTGGCCACGCTGCCACTGGACAAGTGGAGCCAAATCCTTGTAAGCACCCCTCTATGACTGTTAGGGCCTTTCGTTAGAATGGAGACATAGGCGAGTACAGAAGCACTTAGCTTTGCTTCTGAATTCTGGTGTACTCTTCCAGGACACAGCTGGACACACCAGAGGAGACCGTAGACAGACTAAACACCACACGGGAACATACGGCCTTGGCTCATGCATCCATCAGTATCCTTGGCAAAAAAAAATCAGGAACTTAACAGCGTGCTGGTGTGCAGTCTCTTCCCAGCGAACTGACCCAAGGTAGCTTGGTTCGGGGAAGGCAGCAGCTTCCTGGGCAAAGGCAGAATTGGGACCGACAGGATGCTCCAAGGCATCAATTCCAAAGGTGCACACACAGGTTAAACCAACTCCAAAATAACAGTTCTGTAACCAGCCAGTGAGATAACCAGCTCCCGGCCCTAAGCAGCTGCCTGTAATTGGGGTCATCCTTCAAACTGGACGGCAGAGACATGTGCTGGGGCCGTTGACCTAATTCTGGCCAGTGGACAGTGATGGAAAGGATTGTGTCTCATCTGAGCCGAAGTGTTTAAGGGCCTATGAGCAGCCCTCCAGGTCTCGTTACTTACACCACGGTGACTGCAGAGGGCGCTCCCTGAGACGCTCTTGCTTCCTTGTGTTGAGTGGAAGAGAAAGGAGGTGGGGCCCAGCTCCCCACCAGCAATGGTTGGACTTGAACCAACTAAAACAGACCTTTGTTAAGTCTTTAAGATTTGAAGACTCATTTTATTCACAGCATCATATCCTGACTAGCACACCTACTTTTGCATCAGAAGATCTGGCCAGTCTCTGTTACCCATTTCTCTGGCTAGTCTGATCTTTATTGAAAATCCCATTCCTATTTTCCAGTCAATCCTTTGGATCTTCTCTTATTTCTTAAGCCATCTGTACTCAGAGTATGAACCTGACTCCCATTGATGGAACCAAGGGAATCAGAGGGTAAAAAGAGGAGGGTCAGCTCTGGCTGGTATAGCTCAGTAGATTGAGCACAGGCCTGCAAACCAAAGGATCGCAGGTTCAATTCCCAGTCAAAGCACACATTTGGGTTGTGGGCCAGGTCCCCACTAGGGGGCGCACAAGAGGCAATCACACATTGATGTTTCTCTCCCTCTCTTTCTCCTTCCCTTCCTCTCTGTAAAAATAAATAAAATATTTAAAAAATAATAAAAAAATAAAAGAGGAGGGTCAGGAGAGATCCCTCAAGGCCTTGTGCATCGAGGCAAAGAACATTTTAGGGAGCATGTTGCCCCTGTTTACCTAAACATATCCAGAGTGAATTCCATTTAATCTCAAACTAGGACCTTTGTTATCTGTTTTAAAAGACAATGCAGCCATTGAAGACCACTTACCCAGAGGCAGGACCTCAGATATGACATTGTGTAATTCTTATCTCTGGGCAACCACCGCGAGAATCAACAGTACTGTCGTATATAGACCTGGTTGACACTGTTAGCGCCCTAATGTTTAGGAACAGGAAATGGAAATGTTCCCAGTCCTGCCTAAATGTCATGTACAAATTATTCTAGATAGAGAGATACCTGTGATGCAAGGAAAATAATAATGGATGAAAAAAAAATGCCCTGCACTATTCTCTCACCATTTGAAAGGCATATAAAATGTATTTATGAGATACATTAAAGAGCTTATTTTGCTACTGTCCAATTCTAAATGGCCATTTCCAGTGTTCCCTCGGGGATATTTCTGTAACAGTATCAATTTATTATAAAGGTCAGTATTTTTTCTCTTTCAAATTTCTTTCAAGTGGGTGTTTAAAGTTCATTTTCTGAAGTATTTAAAATTGTAATAAACTGCTGCAAAATTACCAGGAAAGTCCTATGGGATTAAGAAAAAAAAAACATACCATTTGATGCGACATGAACCTGGGTTAGAGTAAAATGTCATTAAGAAAATGTCAACCCTGAGATACAAAGAACAAAGGCAAAACACATCAGGCATCTTAGAAGCACGGGAGTCCATGGACTTTATTCAATGCAGTCTTCCAGGGTAGGAATCTTGAGGTTCTTAAGTGCTAGTTTTCCGAGGAGATAAGCACGCCCGTCGGCGCTAAAGCTGATCTGGCATTCTCTCTTTCTCCCATCCTCTTGAGCAATAATCATTTGGTTTGATTTCTTCCTCAGCTACTGTGTCTCTCAAGGGTGCAAGAAACTTTCCATTCTCGAGACCATTTCTTAGTGATCTTTGCAACCACAAAAGCTATTCTGGTCCGTGGTTCTCAAATACAGAGATTTGTTGGATCCATATGGAAGAAGAAATGAGTATTTTCTGGGTCCTGAGACAAGTATAAAAGGAAAAAATTAGGTCACTTGTCTACAAGGCACCACGAATTAGTTTGCTCCGCTGAGATTTTTCTAAACAGACGAGCCCTTTCATTCATGAGCAGATATGGGCGGAGTTTCCACACCCACCCCATCCTCAACTCTCTACGAAGGACATGTCAAGGTCCAGGGAAAGGACATCTTATCGGTCAGCTGTGCCTCAGTGTAGAGCGCTCACCGCAGTGAGACCGGCTCAAGGTGTTTTCTTCCCAGCAGGCTGATGCCACACTTGGTAGATGGTTCCTCTTGAGGGCAGCCGGCTCCCACCAGCAGAAGTCTAGATTTTGAGGTCATCACTTTCTTGTTCTTGCTCCTCACTAGCTTCTCTGTTTTCCCACGACAGGATGAGATTCCTCGGTGCACTTCGGAGGAGAGGGGCATGGATGCAGACAAGTCCTACACTTCTGACTGAGTTCTTCTTATAAAGCAATTTGGAGATGACTCATTTTTCTAGCTAAGGGAAATCAAATTGCAGTTAATTTCTATACAGGTGTGGGATGTTCATTTTTCATCTCTCACTTTGCCTTGCTCATTGTTGATGTTCAGTGACTCTTTGCTGAATTGTTGTTTTCTAAATAGAAAAATTAATAGCAGTGTAAACCACTGGAAACTAGGTATGTAGACAGAACAGTTTCACACTTCTAAAATACTTCACCCATTAGTTTAATAAACCAATATATTATATTATATTATATTATATTATATTATATTATATTATATTGTATTATATTATTTCTTGAGCATTACATAGCTAAAACACCTAGTTGAGTTAGTTAAATTTATGTAGCATGGTCAGATTTTTAATGAGTACTATGTAAACAGAGATTTTTATAATATATTACAAGGTGAAAAAAAGTTGCAATATTAATACCATTCACTATAAAGCTATCTTTTATAATTCAAATTCAAAAGCAGAAGGGCCAGAATTCATTATTCTTCTGACCATTTGCAACACACACATACATAGACGACGCCTACGAGTAAGCGGAAATGGCTGCCGTGTGTGAAGCACTCACGAGCACACACGGCAGACCCACATGCGCTGTGTTCCCTGCCACCCAACCATTCTCCAAAGGCGGCACCTGCATCCTTATCCTTAAAATACCAAATTAAAACTCAGAGAGGTTAAGTCACTTACTTTTTGACACCGAAACCTCGGGTGTTTGGTAATATCAAGAATTTCTTGGGTGAGAATTTAATAAATGACTGGATAACATAGGGGTGCAACCTCACCTCCTCAAACCTTAGGGGCAATAAAGACGATGTGTAAAATCAGTCCCTTTCTCTTATCAGAATATATGATGCACAGGCCCGAGAACTTGGGTGGTTGTTGAGATTGAGAAAGAGTTCTGGCGTGGTATCATGCTTTGCAGATTTAATTCTATATTTCTTTGTAATTAGGGCATTTACATGAAGAAAAAAAAAAAAAAGGACTTTGCTTCCAAAGAGTCTAGCTGTTTACCTATTGCCTGGAGTCACGACTCTCCCTTTGGGTATGACAATTACTTCCGTCATAACCAAGTGAGAAATAAAACACAGAAGTAAAATTGTTTCTAAATTAACGGCTTTTAAAAGTTTCCTGGAAAGCTGTCAGACAACTGTAAACAGTTTTGCTCTGTTTCAGCTTCCAGTACAGAAAAATGGCAAAACTATACTGCAAGGAAAGCAAAGGGAATCACTGTAAATAAATTTTGCCACCTAGACATGAGACCCGTTTCTCAGTTACAGAAATGAATTTAAAGTCAGGTCTATCCAAATAAATGTAGCAGCTATTGTTTTACAAAAGTATGGGTTTGTTTCTAGATGGGTGAGCAGTCCTACCCGAGATGTCCTTTCACATAACATCACTATCGCCAGGGCCACTGTCACTACGTTGGTTCACGATAAAGATTTACACACACAGCCCTCAGAGGAATCACAACTGGTCAAAGTGTACTCACATTAATATGCACACACGCATGCACGCCCTTCGGGATCTAGGCTTCTTTACCTGACAGTCTTAGAGAACTAAGTGTTCTCTGTCTTTTGTAAAACACCTAATGTTCCAAGTGGGTGGCATATCACAGTTCTCAATTGATATCACTTAGGGAACAAAATTGCTCTTGAACTATTTGCAGTCATTACGGTTGAATGCATGTGTATGCATTGTACCTGAGCTCACATCTCAGACAGCACTTCGTCACGGCAGGCCCAGCCCCAGCATCTAAGCACGTACGTATGCTCCTTCCTCTTCCGTTGTTGTCACTACAAATAATAATCCTATTCCTGTTTAATGGGGGGGGAGGGGGGAGGTTGTGAAAGTTAAAGCTATAAAGAGCCAGGCCTTAACTAAACAAAACAGATCAATCAATAGGCTGTAAACACCATGTGGGTGCTGAACAAAATAAACTAGTAAGGATTGGGGTTATTCAAGATTTGGGGCACAATCCACAGACTGCATTTAATGCACCCTGCCCCAGACTCACAGCTCAGAAGGGTCCCCAAGAGTGGGAATGGGAAGGCACAGGGCCTAAAGCAGCCAGTGTGAGAAGGCATAAAGTTAATGATAATTATTAAATCAATGGTGTTATAGGCAATTAATATTTTATGTTTAATAATTATACTAGCAATTAGAATCGTTATGAGTTAATGATTAGTAGTAACAAAGAATAATTTCTGGTGAAAAATACATTACATGAAAATTGGAACAGAACTCTGAAAGATGGGCCTAAAGCTTAAAAAGGGGAGGGGGAGCAGTAAATTTCAAGCTCCGAACCCCCAGCCATAAACCACGGCTGAGGAAGGATTTGTGTTCTCAGTGTTTGGCCCAACTCCCGACACATTCCAAATATGGAATAATCTTGGTGAAATACAACCTAGGGGGATGAGCACGCGATCATCTGAATGACCGATGAGACATAGGGTCACTTAACAGAGTGGAGAAACCAGAATAAGGTCTCAGTTTCTTGAAAGTGGACGTTGACGGACCTGCAGTGAACATGGGATGGCAGGGAAAGCAGCCCTCGGTGTTTAAATCTCCTATGGCCCAACTCAGAACCGCCACATGGGGAGGAGAACCTTGGGGACAGTGGCTTTGTCATGAGGGGAGTACAGGGTAGAAGGCTCTGCCATCTCGTGGGTAAGAGACAGGGATGCTGCTAACCATCCAGTGCAATGCACAGGACAGGCCCCCACAGCAAAACACAGAATGATCAGGTCCAAAGTGTCTAGTGCCGGATCTGAGAACCCCTGACCGAGCTGAAAGAACTCCTCCGCTCTTTCTGACAAACTCCTCTCCGTCACATCCTTCGAAGCCCAGCTCAGCTGTTAACCTCCTCTCTGGAGATGAACTGAATGACACTCCTCCCTACCTCTCAAGAGAGTCAAGTGTGTCTTCACCTTGCACTTCTGTGCCCAAAGCTCACTGTACCCACCTCCAGCACCGAACTTATCGCATCATTGCTACTTGAAATTGCTTTTATAGTTGCGTATCGCTTCGGCTAAACTGAAATGATAGCAATAGCTACCGTGAAGTAAGCATTTACTATTTGCAAGATACTTTGCTAAAGGCTGCAGATACTCTCATTTAGTCCACGCACAAGAAAATATAAGACAGATATTATTATCCCTGTTTTACAGATGAGGCAAATAAATGTTAGAGGGATTAGGAAAAACATACAAGGTCACATAACTAGAAATGAACAGAATTAAGACCTGAACCAGAGGCCAATCCCGCTGGGATACGCATCCCCTAAACACCGATGTGAGAAGTATTTTGTGGAGAATGCTGCATTTAGACTTTTGAATCAAAGAAGGTGAGAAGGTCCCTGGGCAGCCCACAGACACACCCGTGAAGACAAGCAGGGCTCCGGGAGACAGGCCTGTATATTGGGGCTGACAGGGGACGCCCGGGGGCCACTCAAGCAGAGTGTCCAAAGGACATAGAAAAAGTCAATATCTGAGCAAATTGGAATAGGTAGGTTTAAATGACGTAGTGATTAAATAAATGGGTGAAATGAAAGGATGAATAAAAACACACGCTTGCAGTCAAGTGTTCTGGTGTGTAGTAAGGACCCACAGCAGGGCTTCGAGGGGTGATGCCCAGTCTAAAACACAAGGAGATAAAATACTAGGGATAGGAACTGTCCACCATCCATGATCCAGGGACAGATTCTGAGAGAGGGGTTGGCAGAAGTAATGCAAGGCCCTGCACCAGGAGGAGGCAACCATGCAGTTGTGAGCAGACTTGTGATATGGCCCGAGGGGTGGGGGACAGGAGGGAGGGGCAGGCGTGAGTGTGGAAAACAGTGGGAGGCCTAGCACCAATTGTGAGTGATACGTCAGGGAGGAAGAGTAATCAAGCCTAGCCTGCTCATTAAGAACGTGGGGCTGAAGCTGACCGGGTTCATGTGTGGCCATGTCCTGGGCACGGGGAGCAGGGCGAAGCTCCTGGGGGCATTAGCTAAGCACCACGGAAGAGAGGGTAGAGCCCGGAGTCCCGGCAGGCTGACAAGGGTCTTGCTTCTGAACCGGAAGTGGTGGGATCAGTCTTGGGCTCCAAGTCAGAATCCTCAGACCATCTAGTAGATGATAGATAGATAGATAGATAGATAGATAGATAGATAGATAGACAGACAGACAGACAGACAGACAGACAGATATAGATAGATCATTATATTATAGACCAAAAACAAATAATTACAGAGCCTGGGGGGGTGAGAAAAATTAAATGTGGGAAGATGTTAACATTTCCCCAAATGTAATTAAAACTTTTTATGCTATTTGGGCAACATTTCTCAAAATTTGAAATTACTTTGAAAACGAAGCCAAAGTCCTCTCCTACCTCCTCCCCACAGTGCAGGGCGCCCCGGATGGACGGTGCTACATTAGTGCTGTCTTTGTGCGTTGCCAGCCGGTGGGGGGGCACGTTCTGCGCATCTCACCCTGTGGGTTCACCCAGTAGATGGCATGGTGGTTCAGAGTCGGTCCCCGCTTCAGAGAGGGGACCCAAAATCCTCTCCCTGTCTTCCATCTCTTCAGGACCCCCAGGTAAAAGGGTCTCATTTCTGTTATAACAGAGGTTGAGGCTGTTAAACTGACTGATGGACACCACATTCACCAGAAGGCTAGTTACCCAGGAAAAAACAAAACCCTCCAGTGGTCCCCATCAAATAATGCTTTTCTATATCTCCCATTGGGAATCTCCTGCAAAATCCTTTGTAAGATTTCCTCCTGTGAATTAGCTACTGAGGGGGGGACCCCCAAAAAAACCAGAATTACCTTCTGGAGGGTGGGCCACTTGTAGCACAGGCTTCCCAGACTAGGCGAGTGTTCTAGGAACCCATCTCTATCAGTGAGCCAGCAGGTGTTGTAGTGAGAGGCTGCGTTTGGCATCAGTGACGTTTTTTTGGAACTCTTTCAACATGTTTGCCCACTTTAGGATGGGAGATTTACAAGTGTGCCCGCCCACACTACGCTGAGAGTTCAGTGGTTTTTAACCAAAATGGGCATGACCCCTGTGCCCCGTCCTCCCTGTTCACTGGATCACACTCTAAGCAACTTTTCTTTTGTTCCCCCAGGATGAAAACAGTCTTCAAAGGGAAATGTTTTGCTGATGAATAAGAGGTGAAACAACAACAAAAAAAACCTGACAGAAGCACTGAAAATCATCAAAATCGACAAGCTGAAAAACTGTTTTGAGCAGTGGAAAAATATCTCAGTAGGGGTATTGCATTCAACGGAGAGTACTTGAAGGTGACTGAAGTTTAAACATGTAAGAATAAACTCACTATTTTTTATAACTACATTCCGGGGTATTTGGGGGTTCCCCCTCATATGTGCACCTGGAAATACAGAACAGTGTACTTGAATTCCATTCTGTGTGACATTAGGGGGCACTTTTCAAGTTAAGAGCCTCTCTCTGTCCACGCATTTGTAAGCACCCGTGAGCAAGCTGGCCTCCTACACAGAGGACAGAATCTGCCTATTTTTCACGTGACCTGGAAACCACACTTGTATTATGACATTGGAGGCAGCTGTGGAGCCTCTTAAATGATACATTTTCTGATCCGTTCATCCAATGCATTTCCAGCCAGCTCGAAGTAGAAGGGAAGGAAAAGCTGATTACACATAACCAGTAGCTAGAATCATTTAAGCTCAATTAACAGGGTATATATAACTTTGTTCTCCTTTTAAAAAAAAGAGAGAGAGAGAAAGAGATTGTGAGGTTTGCAAACAATCAGAGGAATGGCCTATTTCCCTCATCAGATGGTCAGAACCTGAAGAAATCTCAAATTAGTTTTCAGGAAAAATGCAACTGCCCAGGGCATGTGCTGCACGCGGAAAGGAGGCAAGAAAGTCTCGTTGACTGACATTCCATACAACCCACTGACCGGCACACCCTTCCAGGGCTACTAATTTTGCATCGTTCGGTTTTAAGATGCTTTTTTTAACCGGTGGTTTAGAGTCAAAGCTTTGTGCACGGAGACCATTGATTTGTCCACCTTCAATCATTTGTAAACCCTAGAATAAAGAGGATTTCTGGATCTCCTGGAACTTTTAAACGAATGTATCAGGAGGTCATTGAATCTAATACCATAGATAGATTTTTCAAGAGGGCTCTATTCTCTGCAGCCACCAGAAAGAAAACACTGCTGAAGGAACTGAAGGCAAGTGTTCTGATCACTTCGAAGTGCATCACATGGAAATTGAGGAAGTTCTTTCAGGTATTTAACACCAATTTTCTCACAGGACTGTTGCACGCACATGAAATATTTGTAGATTGGTTCATGGATATTCCTAAAGCTTCTTCGTATTCAGAATATGACTCTTTTGTGATTACTTGTGAACTCAGAGTTGTGAATGTCCATATTTTCCCACACAGTGCTGCCATGCTGCATTTCTTAAAAGCATCTACAAAAGCACTAAAACTCTTTGGTGCTGAACTTTAGGCATCAGAAAGAGCGAGAACACTCCCTTCTTCCACAGTCACGTGGTTCCTAGGGGTTAAGAGCCTGCTTCACTATATTCTCTGGGATTTTCCTCCAAGCAGCTGTCCCAGTCATTCTGCAGCATTCGATGATGATGCTTTTGCTATCTTCATAGTTTAGGCAATGACAAATGTATCAGCTGTGGCCTGGCCATCAGCGATCATTCGATGCTATTGATTAGAACAGACAACCTAACACGAAGATGTTCAAGTTTCCACCTTAGAACAAATCAAATACATTATTCGGTCACTGAACTACCTGGGCTGGAAATTTACTTACATTGAGAACAGCCTCTTCTCAACTTTCACCTCAACAGAGAACTGAAACCGAGAGGACTTCTAGAACGGCTTCTTGGAAGGCATCTTGAATTGCGTCTGAGTTCCTCTCAGGGGCTCCCACCCCCATATTTGTCACCTGCAATTGGAAGAAGACACTCATTCATTTGGGTAAGCTACCTGTGGATAATTTACTGTGGAGCAGGAAGTAATGTATTAAGATACCTCTCCAGAGCTTGGTAAGGTATGGAAGGAGGAATAGATTTGCTAGTGTGAGTGGGTGGCCCGAATAAGTTTGGATCTTGAACTCTTAGCCCACTCACCCCCAGAGAGGAGGCACCTGTATGAGATGCTCAATGAAGGTAACGATGAACAACAGATGCCAAGGTGGGCTCAGAGCCGTGGGAGAAATTGGACAGCACATGGAACGAAGTCTACTTCACTTATCCCACCAGCCGGTCAATCAGACAAGTATTAATAAAACCTCTGATAAATACAAAACGCGAGCTCTGGTGTTTCTTCTGCTTCTGACCCACATCCATCTTACAGCAAAGACACAGCTGGCTGCCCCACAATCCCTGATAACTATTCTTTCTTCCAAAACTTTCTCTTTCATGCTCTGAGTGTAGGAAGGCTGAAAAAGCATATGATCAAATATATTCTCCCACCCCTTACCTGCATTAACAAAACATATCTTAGTGTAAATTATTATACCAGAATGCACAGAAGATCCAATTTTACTCACCTCTAGCTTTAAAATTCTTTAAAATCAGGCTTTTGAGAATTTTTGTGACATTGCAAGCTTTCCACCAAATTAAATTTGCATCACAATATACTGCAGACTCTCAGCTCCAGGACAAACCAGCTTATATTAGTGGGAATTAAGGTTATTCATCCAAACAGCTGAAAATTTCCCTGGTTTAACCCTGAGAGACTTTGATGGGTATCTTTTTGTTTAGTTATTTCTCCTAGAAATGACCAAGCATTGAAAAAATTAGGTACTTTGTCATTTTTCTTCTGCCAGCCCCAAAACTAGGTTACTGCTTCACAAATTCCGAATTAGAAATACCAACTAATGTTTTTTCTTTCTTTCTTTATTTCTTTTTTTTTAAAGAAATGCCTCTTACTTCCCTTCACTGTAGTTGTAAAAATCCCTGGTGCTGTGCTGGATATAGGCCACCTCTATAGCCTGCTGAACAAATGATTAGACACAGCATAGGGTGAGCTGGGTCTGCTGTGAAGTGAGCCCCCTGCTCACAACGCCAGTTAAAAGCCTGTGGTTTGTCTGCTCCGTTTTCCTGAACTCTGGCCGCTTGAGGTTAACTCTCCTGTGTTCATCCCATTTCATTGTTTTTGGGGCCTGGCCAGATTCCCGTGCTTGTCATCTGTGTGGCTCACCTTTACAGCCCCCAGGTCATCTCTTTGAAGTCATCTCCTTGGAGCTTCTCAAAAAATCACTTTTTCCCCCCTTGAAGTCCTTTATGCTTTGTTCTATAATGTCGAAGCATCCTGAAATAGTTAAGTCAGCTCTTGGTCTGTTTATTTGTCTTTGAAGCAATCCCGAATAGCTCTACCAATACTTTCAATATGAAATTTTAAAATACCCCATGAGCAGACATGGGTTTTTATTTATTTAGGTTTCTTATTTCAGCTGTAGTAGACATAAAAGCTAGAGGGTAGACTCTCCAGCTGGCTGCAGAGGCTGACACGGGGGCAGGAGCGCAGATGGTACCCCGGAGAGGCGGGCACTGGACATGCACTCGGTCATTCACATACTCAGGGCATGCACCAGCTTGGAGGGGACATACATGCCGACTTGTATTGACCTTGGAAAGCTGCAGGTGATCCCTCAGTGAGTTAAGGAAATCCCCAACAAGGTCATTGAAGCAAGTAGCCAATCATTCCACACCACTTTTACGGCAAAGATAAAGACAATGCATTTCCCAAGCTGTTAATAAAATGAGCAAATCAACAAAGGTAACTTTGACCAATATCCACATATACAAAATAGCCTTGAGGTATATTAATGATGATCCCATCAACCTAGAGAATCTGTTAAAGGAGATGATAGCGTTCTGGGCATTTTAGCGAACAGTTGTTGGCCGCAGTCATCCGGTCCAGCTGATACCAGAGAGATGGCTGGACAAAGACACTTGAGACAACATCCTAGGGATTATTTGCCAACTGCTGGGTTCTGTGCGCAAAGGCTTATAGTCAAGAAATCAAATTCCTTCGGCAGAAGCAAAGAAATAAAAATGCTCCTAGAGTAAACAGTCACACGAAGAGCTCATATCTAAATCCCACAAGGCTGGCTAAGTTCTAATTTTGTCCTCTTCTATTACCTACACTGCTCTTCACAGGCAGTGAGGGCATTTACTACTTCAGTGTACGGGCAAACTGTAATTCCAATATGAAATCAAGTGAAGCCATTTAAAAAATCAAAGTTAATGTTAACAAGATGATCTATTTCATCCCCCAATAGAAGCTAATGAATCATTGTGAATTTATTGTGGCAGAAAGACCGTGGCTGCTGGCAATTATACTGATGAGCAGAAATCCTCACAAGTGGGTACTTTAAAGCAATTATTTTCCATTTGCTCCTAAAAAACCCTCGGAG
>PVJI01028143.1:0-16858 GCA_004026765.1 Micronycteris hirsuta
TTTTATAATTACAGTTATTTCCACCGCAAAAGTCTAAAAATCATACCTTTTAGAACTAGAAGAGACTTTTAAAAAACATTAGGAGGGTTAAACAGTTTATGTATCATTGTCATGGTTTAAAGAGTCACCAAAGAGTTAGTATTAATAAGCAAAAAAAAAACTTAGGTCTTTTACTACAGTGATTAAGAACTCAACATGAAGCAAAGAACATTTGAAAATGCAAGAAATAATTAATTTAGATTATCCTGTCCTGGCTCATCTTCTATATTGATTACAATTGTGCACTATTTTGCTAAAACTGCAAAAACATATAAAGTGGTGACTCAAACAACAGAAATTTATTTTTGCATGATTCTGGAGTCTGGAAGTCCCAGATCAAGGTACTGGCGGCATTAGTTTGTCCTGAGAACTTTCTTCGTGGCTTTCAGATAACTTTCCACTGTGTCTTCACAAGGCCTTTCTCTGTATGCATGTATCCGCTCCTACTTTCTCTCCTTTTCTGTAAGGATACCTCCAATTGGATGAGGGTCCAAGCCTACTTTTAATATAGTAATTTTATAATCACCTCTTTAAAATGCTTACTTCCAAATATGATTACATTCTGAGGTATCATGAACTTTAGCATATGAATTTCTGGGGCTCAGAATTTAGCCCATAACCTAAGCATACTTAAGTTGTATGCAAGTGATAAAAAAACATTCTAATCTCACATCTCCCATGTACTGTAACATGCTGAAGTGGGACAGACACAGGCTTACATAGCAGAAGGCATGTCTTCTAAACCTTACTGACTTTGAGACAGACTATTTAACACCTCTGAGTCCAAATTTTATTACTGATAAAATTAACATAATGTTCACTTTTAAATGTTCTTGAAGATGAAGTTCAAATGAGATATTTTCTCCTTTTTTTGCAAGAGGTGGAGATTAAAAGCTGTATATAAACAAAGTTATTATTTTTTATCAGCTATTTCCCTTCTAATTGCTCCCTTCTAAACTTCTCTTGGTAGAAAAAATTTATCCTGTCCTGATATACTATACACACACACACACACACACACATACCATGTATATATATATATACAGACACACGCACATGTGTGTGTGTGTGTGTGTGTGTGTGTGTGTATATATATATATATATATATACACATATACATACACACACACATATATATATATAATTTATTTAACAGTACACTTTGGTTAAAGTCAACTTTATGTTCAACCTTTTCTTAATCATCAGGTTAATAGATAATTAATGCATACATAATATATGGTAAAAATCAGATTAACTCTAAATTTCTTTCCTTAAGGGTGATGACTTCCATATTTTATGTAGAATTATACTGAATAGCTTAACTTCAATTGAAACTCATCACCCTGAATTTTCCTTAGTTGAAATAGATCTGAATCCAATTCCACTGGAATTAGTCCCTTCAGCATGAATTTAACCATGAATTATGCTATAAAATTGAATACCAACTTTAAAACTGATATTTTCCAAAGCCTTTCAAATTACAAGCAGTTTGTGCTCTTGTCGAATCATAAACCTAGTGGGCACACCAAACTGTGTGTCCTTTTTCTTTTAAATAGATTTTGCTCTTTAGAATAGTTTTAGGTTCTCAGCACAATAAAGTGGAAAGTGCAGAGAACTCCCATATATCCACTGCCCTCAACACATGCACTGCCTCCCCATTATCTACATTCCACACCAGATTGGTGTATTTGTTAGAACTGATGGACCTACATTGTCACGTTGTGATCATACAAAGTATATAGTATACATTACGGTTCACTCTGACTGATACACAGTTTACGGGTTCAGCCAAATATACAATGACATATCCCCAACATTATAGTATCTTACAGAAGAGTTTAACTGCCTGATAATTCTATGCTTTACTTATCTACCTTTCCACCTACCACTACACTCTGGCAACTGCTGATCTGTTTGCATGTCTTCTTAGTTTTATGATCCAGAAAGTGATATAGTTGTCATAATATACTATGTAGCATTTCAGATTGGTTCTTTTATGTGCTAATAAGTATTTAAGTTTCCTCCATGTCTTAATGTTGAGTTGATATGGTCCTATTTTTACTTTAAAAGATATGCTTTGTGTATTTGAGAGTTAACAAGCCATATTTTAATGAGTTTTCCTGGAATGTGGTATTAAGAAGACTTTGGTAAATCTGGAAACTCCTTAAAATTTTACCCAACAGTCTGTGGAATATTTTGATGCATTTTTTTTTCTGTGATAGAATAGGTTTAAAATGGAATCCCACTCCCAAAAGCAAATTAAAAACCAATAGCTTAGAGAACAAATGGTCACAACTTTTTCCTCTTACAACAAGCAACACGTTATAAAGAAAAGAGTTGAGATTTCAGGACAATCACATTTAATTTTTGTTCCTTAACTTTTGTAAAGTGTGGCTCTGACAGTAAAACAATTGTATGACCCCAGCTTGCTCACCTGCAAAACTGAGGTCATAACACCAATCTCATATTTTGAGGGCCAAGTAATCCAGATAGATAGAATTCCAAGTAATGTTTAATTGGTGGGTTGTTGATGATTGGAATGGAGCTTAAGAAACTTCTGAATGTTGTTAATGCTATATATCTTGATCTGGGAAGTGATTAATTTTATATGTTGACTTTAAAAGCATTCTTCCTTAAAATTGGTACATTATAATATACATTTATTAAAATATTCTTGATAATTTAAATATACAGTTATATTTACCATACCATATTTATATTTTAAGCACTCTGTGTTAGGTGGAATAACATAATTTCTTGAAGTATTGTGTAGTATATGGAACCAAAAGAATCCTAAGTTAAAAGAATAGTAAAGAAGATTATATGGTTCCGTTCCAAAAATAATAATAAATCCTGCCCCCCCAATATTAGCATGCACATATATTTGAATATCATTCTTCCAAAACTTGAAGACAGTATTAGTCAAGGTGATGGGGAGCTCCAAAATTTATGATGAGTTATAAAGAAATCTTTGTCTCTAGATCACTGGTTTAAATGCTCCTGCTACGCTAATAAAGAAAGTTCATTAATTTCCAAAGGCTGTTTGGTGTTTTACGTAAAATGAGAGGATGGCCTCTGCTGACACCATAAAAAGTCATGTCTATAATTTAAATTACAAGGCTAACTTTCCAGCCTATATCCGCTGAGGCCAAGGCTGAAAAGGGCATTGGGGGAGCAGAACTCTGTGCCCCTACATTTAGCCTTCTCTACCTGCTGCGTTGCATAAGGTAACAAATGGTGCTGGAAACCCAGTGACTGTGAGATAATTGTTTACTGCTTCCTTTCTATTCTACCATTTTTATTTCAAGAACAAGATAATCTTTGCTTTCTTTCAGGCTCACTTTGCTGATACAATATAGTATATATTCAACCAGTGTATGTGGCTCAGCAACTTCTGTGGCCACATTTTATGACCGGCAGCTGTCAGAGAATATAAAATTTGGTTCTGTCTCTCTAAATTGTGGAAAGTATGGCATGATGGACTCTGCCTTTGTGGAGAAGATTGAGAAGATAAATTCAATCGGAGGCTAGTAAGTCCATTTGGCTGACTCCATAAGACATATTCTCCTAATATCTCTGTCCACAGTGGAGAAGATATTTTGATCTCCATCTGCCTGACTCATATATGTATTTCTCAATGGTTTCTATTTGTTTGAGTAGACAAACTCTTTTTCTGTACCCCCTAAATCCAAAATACCACAGAATACTGAAATAAATGAGAACCTAATTATCTTATTCCTATGTAAGTCCTAGTTTGCGGTATACTTATTTAAGGATTTAGCCTCAACCTGACTTTACAGGTTGAATAAATGGCATTAAGAGCCCCAAATGTGAGCATAAATTATGTTTGAGATTTCTCACTGGAACATGAAGGACCACCTGCAACTGTCCAATTCAGGCCAATTACTATATATTCACATGATGAATAGCCATAGCATCAGCGTTTTCTCTCTGTTGGTGATGGCAAGGCATTGAGTAGGGCATGCCTTGGGCCAAATACTGAGTCTTTGTGACTCTGAAAGCTTACCTGCTGTATTCCCTTGTCCTCAAGGAAAAATTACTTGAATAAGTACAGATATATTGTGAATGAGATGAATAGAGTTAAAGAAATCTTTTCATAAGTGTTGAGTGAAATATATCAAACTGTTGAATTACAGAATAAATAATTACCTAAAAGGTCATATGGCTGTTATTTTTTACTCTCTTCCAACATGTCTTTTACCTAATACTAAGGAAAGCATATAAAAATCTCTTTTTAAACTCTAATAATCCTGAAACAGTTTATTCATAAAATCATGTACTATTTCATGAGTGTTTTTTCTTGTGAAAAAATATTATAAAATAACCAGTCTTCTTTGTATTTTATAAAACTCTCAATTTCTGCTATTCTAATTACCTAGCTAATTGGGTCTCCAATGAATAGACATGTAAACACATTCATTTTTAACCTTAAAAATAATTTTTAACACTCTTGGGTGCTGTTAAAAAACCAACTAATAAAAAATTGCTAAGTCTTTGAGGATAATGCAGTTAATCAGAGATCTCTAAAGAAATCCTCTGGATAGAAACATTGAACTATACAAACTAATGTGAAAATATTGTAACCTCAATGCATTTGAATAGGGAATTTAGCTCTTTAACTTAAAACTTGGTAAGTGGTACTTGTATCATTACATTAGTCACATTAATCAAGTTTTCATACAGAGAAATAAAGTTGAGCACAGCAGCTGGTTAAGTCATTAGGGATAATGACTGGCATAACATTCTAAGAATGTGAACATAGTTTTGCTATTAAAAAATTAAGGTGAATTCTTTGTATGAACTATAACCTTCAGAAAAAGTCTGGGAAACAAAAATTCACAGTGCAATTACCCTGCTCCCACTTTCCTCCCCCAGATACATTACCATGTCGCTGTAGAAGGACAGTAGATCTTCTCATTAGCTGATAACATATAATAGCTGAGCATATAGGTCTCTTAACTTTAAATATATATGTTTTTACCTTGAAACTATAATCTATATGACTGTCACTTTTTTTTTTTTCTCAGAACATTCTGATTGCAGTAGAAATGATTACCTTGAGGCTCTAGAATTTCTATTTTGGAGATGATGGGAAAGTGATGAGCTTAATTAAAAAAGCAACCAGTGAGGCAAAGGTTTTACAACTTTGGAGGTTTTCTAAATTCCCAGTAGAGTCAATCAGTATTTAAACCTATGATCACAGATTCAGTGTGATCACAGAAGTGACTGAAACTCATGAGAACTGAGGTCAGAAACATGAAGGAACCTACAGAGACTTGGCATGGAAATCAAGGAAAGGGAGAAATCCAGCATGCATTTTTACTTTTAATTTATTTTTATTTTTTTATTGTTTTTCAAGCACAATTGTCTCCATTTTCACCCCACCATACACCAGCATGTGTTTTTAAAACTTGGCTAGAACCCAATAGCAGAAAAGCAAATGCCCCTGGTAAAAATTCCTATAGTCAATGGTATCACCACCGCAAATAAAATCTAATTTCTTCCTGTGTATTGGCAATCTTCTGTCAATGATGGAAGTCTGAGTGGGAGTAACGGCTTTCCACAGCCTATGGCGATGTCGTCCTCTCCAACACTCACCCAGTGTGAGGTTCTCCCAAGTGAAAGGGTTTGTGCACTCAGAGTCAGATAATTTCTAAAACAAAGAACATTTGTATACTTTACATATTAAAAGGTTGCACCAACTCTTTATAATCATAACCTGAATTGAGTTTTGTCACTAGGGCTAGAACAGCAGACTATTTCTGAATATGAAGAGATTGTCTATTCAGATATAAAATGAACAGTGGTCTTCAAAGAGGGGATATCAGGCCTGATAATCCAAAATGAGAAGTGAGAAAATAGTTATTGAAGAATATTGTCTCGCATTTACAATAGTCTTACTACTAGTATCTTTCTAAACAATTACAAACTTTCTAGGCTAACTTTGCTTAGCTGAGACATGGGACAGTGTCTTGGCTAACTCCTGGGTATATAAAACAGTGTGTCTGTCTAGCTATAAGATTACACTCAGGGTTGGAGCTGGGGTAGCAGAGAAAGCCTAAAAGCAAACATGCTCTGGGTTTGGTGGAGTTGTGGATGTGAAGAATATGGTACATTGATGGTATTAGTGGCACAATTCTTTGCTCATCCCTCCCAATTTCTTATAATCTCATGATGACTTCACAGTCTGGCTTGATCATGTGACAGATTTGGCCAATGACATGTTACCATATTTAATGCAGGGGATTAACAAAGTACATTCGTGTTTCTATTCATTCTTTTGCTTCTCTGTTTTTACTACTTGAGAGAAACATGGCCCAGTCAACCCAGTGTCCCAGTAGACAGTCATTTAACTGCTGGACATGTGAGTAGGCCAGTTGGGATCAGAAGAATTAATCGGACAAGCCTAGCCTAGCCTAAATTATCCACACTAAGACTTTCAGAATCGGGGCAGTTGGTTAAACAACATTGTTGTATAGGAGATGAGTGGCGTAATGCACATTAAGGGAGAGTACCGGTTATATGTTATGTGCCATAGCCAGAAATCATCAACCATTGATCATTAACATAATCACCTACAAAACTTTTAAAAACATACCCAGACCCTTCTCTAATCTACTAAACCCCTTGTTCTGGGGAGATGGTAAATGTTTTGTGTAAGAGAATTTGCATTGAATATTGAGACCCACCAATTTAAGCATATTGTCTTAACAACTGGGAGGGAATATTTCTAGAATGGTTGCACATTTCCTCACTGTTTTAATCTGCCAATAAAGAGTGCCAATTAAGTTTTATGTTATAACATAATTACCCTTACAACCATAATTTATTTATCTAATCTGTATATACTGGTCCTGTGGACAATGGACTGAAAAGTCACATAGGCAATGACCGGACTAAAAATCACTTTCTTGGAAAAATGGCACCTGCAACAAGCTGAACAATCATTTTCTTCTTCTGGAGAAAGTGAAAAGAGGTTAGGGATATATGTAATCTGATCTCTAAGATAAATGCAAGCTCCTTTTTGACAAAACAAATAAAAAAACAAACAAGAAAACAAACTAGTGAAGAACCGCCCAAGTAACCTCTCCATAAACCAAAACAGAATCATCTTTGCTGCTCATTGTTTCATTCCACCACTATAATAAAACCTCAGGGTTTTACCCCACTGTTCTATGTGCCAGGAAATCTTCCTATGGCTAGGAACTCAGACTGGCCCTGTCTGACCTTGCTTTATACTGCCCATCCTCTCTCCACCACCACATACATCTCTCTCCATTCAATTACTTCTTTTTGTTTCCTTCAGAGCTATTAACACTGAAAGGATAACTATGTTTGTGGTTATGAGCAAATTGAGCACTAATTGGGTAGTGGGGCTCCTGTATCCTGGATACTGGAGAAAAACCTGTTTCATTTATAAATTAACAAGACTTACATTTGGTCAAGTGAGCAGAACTGGAGTATCCATGGAAATCTGATTTTGTCTATACACGCCAGTGAAATCCTTGTGTTGCATATTCTTAATTCTATGTTGTATACAATATTCTTAACTAAATGAGAAAAATAAGGTGCAAGGTAAGATAAATTAGGAGCAGAGATGATTCAGGTATGCCCAATAGTCTTTGACATTGACTAAGTCTATTGGCATTATTAAATGTATTGTGATTCACAGTATTGTTCAATTAATTAAACAAGGGGGTCATTTGACTGAGGTGGTTCTAATGCTGTGGTGGCCTACATAGTAAAAAAACAAAATCTAAACCATCATTGACTCAAGGTTACTGAACTAAATCCTCAGAACAACCAATCACAAACAGTCAAGTAGACTTTAAGCTATAGCCAATGAGTAACTTCCTTGCTTTGCTTCTGCCTTTTTTCTATAAAGGTCTCTCTCCTGCTCCTGTCTGATTTGATACCAACCTGTTCAAATCAATTTTTGGTCACCTGAGCTCTTCAAATTTTTTATATCTCATTTTATTTTTTAATAATATGTATTATAGGCAGAATGTGCTGATGAACAGTGTCACTGTAGCAGCCATCAGGAAACCTGAGTACTCTTTCTGGCTCAAATGTTAACCAACTATGTGATTATGGGAAAATCATTTTACTTCCCCTTCCCTATCTGCAAATTAATCCAACTAGTTGATCTCAGATTAGTCTGTGTACTAGTAATGGGCCCCCAGCATTTGGCCTTGCATCCTTCTGGCAGTTGAATTTCCATTGGCTCTGCTAACAGTGCACTCCTTTGATGAAAGAAGCAGCAGGAGGTGACAAAAAGAACATGGGTTTTGAAATCAGACACTTGTGTTTGAATCCTAGCTTTGCCCTTCCTGGTTTGGGATCTTGGCCAGTTTTCTTAACCTTACCAAGTTTTAGTTCACTCAAGAGTAAAATGATGATAGCACTGCCTTTCTCATAGGATTTTGAGGATGAAATGAGACAGCAAGGGAAATGCTTGAAAACACATTTCAGTATTTAATAAAATGCCTTCCCTCTTGTTCTTTTTCTATTTCTTCAAAGTTCTCACTTTGTCTCCATCAAGTCTTTTTCTCTTTTTATTCATCCTAAGTACAAATACTCCCCTAGTTCATTCATAGACTCTTCTCCTGGGATAAACTCTTCTTAACTTCCCCTTTCATGACTTCCCCTTTATATCCTTTATATAAGTCTAAGGATTATGAGAGTTTTCCGGCACTCATAAGAGTAACAGTTCCAGGATCCCTGTGGAGGCCTGAAACCATGAAAAGTACTAAATTCTATATATGCCCTAGGTTTTTTCTTGTATATGCATACCAATGATACAGTTTAATTCATAAGTTAGGGACAGTAAGAGATCAAAAGCAATAATTAATAATAAAATAGAACAATTATAACAATATGCTGTAATAAAAGTTATGTCAATGTGGTCTTTCTCTCTCTCAAAATATCTCATTGTACTGTGTCACCTGTTGTGTGAAGATGTGAGATGATAAAATGCCTTATTAAGTCAAGAACGTTCACCTTTTCACATAAAGGAGGCACTTTACGGCTTTTTAAAATATTTGAATTACCAGCATTATTACTTTCGCATTCTAGAGCTATTATTAAATAAAATAATTATTTTTGATCACAAGTACTGGGATACTGAGGCAGTCAATTTGTTAACCAAGTCAGCTACTAAGTGACTAGTGGGGTGGATAGTGTACACAATGATGATACCCTCAACAAAGGAATAAGATTCCCCAAGTGGGCAGAGAAGGTACAAGATTTCATAATGCTACTCAGAATGGCCTGCAACTTCAACCTTAAGAATTGTTTATTTCTAAAATTTTCCATGTAATATTTTCAGGCCATGTTGATTGCAGGTAAGTGGAACCTCAGAAAGCAAAATCATGAGTAAGGGTAGACTACTGTACTTATAAATAAATATTGCCACAGCAAAACCCTTCATATGAATCATACAAATTGTAACTGTCTTCTACACATCACCCCATAACTGTCCAACTGATTCCTTAGATCTAACATAGACAACATAAAACTCTATAAAGCTATTCCCATTTTTCTGTTTCCCATTGTAGATTGCTAGCGCTAACGTCCTCCCTAGAATTGAAACTAGAATCATCTTCAACTCTTCCATGCTTCTCTTCCCGTTTTGTAAATTACCATTGACCCTTCTAGCGCCAAACCACTGTGTTTGTCATCCCTCTCCTTTCCATTTGCATGATTTTTCTCATTCCGTATATTAATCACAACTCTTCCAACTATAAGCTATAAAGACTCAAATGCGAACCAGTTGTAATGCAAACCAGTTGTAAAAATGTAAAACATCTTTAATAGCATAAATTAATGTAACAAAGTTGCATTAGGGGTCTGAATGCAGACACCCAAAGTGCTGTCACCAAGTCTCTTCCTCTGCATTTCCCACTTATGCCCTTTTCTCTGTTGGCTGAACTCCTAGGCAGACTTTCCCCAGTGGTAACAGAGATGTTAGCAGCAGCACTAGGAATGCATCCCATGAATAACAAGACTGCAAAGAGTCCCATTCAAAATAGGTTTAATAAGCTCTCCATAAGAATTTTTTATTGGCATGGCTTAGTATACTTGCTTCTTGTTTAAAGAATGTAGTAGCTAAGTGGTAGCAAAAAAGCCTGCTATATCAAAATCACAGGGAGTATGCCAAAGAAGAGACTTAATTGCTTCATTTACCTCTGAAGTCTTGCCATTCTAGCCCATCCTCTCTGTTGAGGAGTGTGTAGGAGTGTCACTCTGTTAGAGGTCCCTCCTCTAACAGGAGTATTACAGGACCATGAATATTCCTTTCTATCACCCCACCCTCCAAAATGCTAATCTAATATGATTTATGGAATTCTTATTTTGAAAAACATTTGATTCCTTCCAGGTTTCATTTGGGAGAAAAAAGTCCTTAATTGCATTTGGGGCATTTATCTGTTCAACAAATATATTTCAAATGCATATTTTGTTACAAGCACCATTCTAGGGACTAGAGATACAGAGTGACAAGGCAAAACAACCACTGCCAAGATGGAGCTCATATTTGATGAAATACTGCAACTTTACCAACTCTTACACTTTCCCATGAAAATTTCATCTCACTCCTTTAGCATTGCATTCAATATTCACTCTCTGTCTTCTAGGGGATCTTATACATTGATTATGTTATCTTTTCCACCTAAGTTTTTCTCTCTTTTACCATTTGACCTGCTTATATATGCACTATTTAACTTTGGCTGCATAAAATCAACTTCAAAATTTCAGCAGCTTAGTGCAAGAAACATGTATTGTCCCTCTTTATAAGCTTGAAGGAGTTGACTTTCGAGCTTGCAGATGGCATACTGTGGGACTTCTTTGTCTCCATAACCACATGAGGCAATTCCATAATAAATATCCCATTGATCCTGTTTCTCTGGACAACCATGACTAACATATTGAGTTCTAGTAATGCCATAAAAGTTTGTCTCTCACTTGTAAATTGCTGCTGGTTAATGGTTTTCTTAGAAGCTGAATATAGAATAACATGCACCAATTAGAAAGTACTATTGCACATCTACTTGGAAATTTCAAAGACTTAATATTTTTATAATTATCTGTTCTCACCTTCCATCACTCTTTGCACTGAGACACATAGACAGAGAGGACTGTGTTAAGTGGTCTAAAAAAAAAAAAAAGAAATTGAATAGAGAAGCTAGGCCTGGGTTTCATTAACAAATGACGCATTTGAGTTGAAACTTACTGTAAACTTCTAGAGGTAAGTGTTTTTTTTTTTTTTAATAGCCTTGCCTTTTTGAAGATGCTCAGTCATTTTTTTTTTTATAATCTTAAATGATTTTTTAAAAGATTTTATTTATTTATTTTCAGAGAGAGGAGAAGGGAGGGAGAAAGTGCAATGTATGGTTGCCTTTCACATGGCCCTCACTGGGGACCTGGTCCACAACCCAGGCATGTGTCCCAACTGGGAATCGAACTAGGACCCTCTGGTTCCCAGCCCACGCTCAATCCACTGAGCCACACCAGCTGGGGCTATTCTTTACTACAGTCATTAGAGATCAGGTATAAACATCTGGAATTTTGAAAAACTATATAAATGCCAAGTTTAATTGTCAATGTGTTGCATTTATAAATTGAGAACAATTTCCAACAATGAAATAATTATTTAGAAGTTTTATATCAGATTCAATTTTTAAGATTTGAATGTTTTGTTTTTAAAACAGGAAAACATTATTGACTTTATCTGAAGTACTAGTTCAGTATTTTCTTAACTGTATCCTGTTGATTTATATGTAAATATTATTACTTCATTAGTATGAGCATGGTGCAAAATTCATTTTCTATTTATGAATAAATAGAACTCATTATTTTGACAGTTTTGAAGTAAAATACACAAGTGATTATAAGATACTGTTCCAGATAAAGAACTTGTTTTCCACATTCTCCGTGTCTCGTCTAACAATATAATAATTTCTGTAGCATTCTAAAGTCTACATACTAAATGGCTCTCTTTGTTCTTTCATTTAAATTCTAGCCAGAAAGCTTTTTTCAGTAAACTCACTATCACTGCAATTTTAGGTGTAAAATATTAATGTAACTGAAAATGAAACACATATTGTTTATTAATAAACCTACATGAGTAGGTAATATTGTACACAATGTTTTTTTTAAGATTTTATTAATTTATGTAGAGAGAGGGGAAGGGAAGGAGAAAGAGAGGGAGGGAAACATCAATGTATAGTTGCCCCTCACGTGTCCCCAACATGGGACCGGGCCCACAACCCATGTGTGTGCCCTGACTGGGAATAGAATAGACAACCCTTTGGTTCACAGGCCCACACTCAGTCCACTGAGCTACACTAGCCAGGGTTGCATAAAATGATTTAAAATCAAGAATTGTCATCTAATTGGTTTTCTTGACGAGCAATAAAAACAGTCCAGGAGTCGAAAAAGGTGTGTGTGTGGAGGGCTGAAATACTGGCTTTAAAAGCCAGTAAAAATAGACATGAAACCCTAAGATTCTTCAACAATGTAATTTGACATTTATCAGGGAATGCCTATCTGACTTGTAGATATTAGCCATAGATTAGTGAGCGGTAGTTTGTGTTCGAATGTCTGGTATATGTCAGTTGCATATACCCAAACTTTTATTTCTATTCCTTTTTTTGTATTTATGTTTTTCAATATTACTCAACATTTTTTGCAAAACCTTGTTATGGTGGATGGTAATTAATCGATTTGAAAATTCTGCATGTTGAAACTAGAGAGAAGAGACCACCAAAACCCAGGCTCCAAGAAAAGAGTACATTGTGTTCACCGCCTTGGCCATAAGCCCTGATCATTGAGGAGGTCCAGAGAAGGTGAGAAAGTGAGAGGAGCGTCTGCTTCAGCTATCTGCATGAACTATCAGGTTTTCTTCCAGATCAGACAGATTGATATTTACTCTTGGGTGATGATGTTAAAATAAGACAGTTAACACTTTTTAGTTTTTGAAGCTTTAATCCCCATTGTGACTATTTGGTGATGAGTCCTATAAGAAGGTAATTAAGCTTAAATAAGGTCATAAGTTTGAGACTTTAGTACCAACAGGACTTAGAAGAGTCAGAGACTCCAGTAGTGTAGGGTCACAGAGGAAAGACCATGTGAGGACACAGCAAGAAGGTAGCCATCTGCAATTCACAAAACAAAACTCAAATGAAACTGGGTCAGCTGGACCTTGAACTTGCACTTCTAGCCTCCAGAACTGTGAGAAAATAAATGTCAGTGTGTAAGCCACTTGGTCTATGGTATGCTATTATGACAACCTGAACAGACTGATAGAAACACCATCAAAGAATGCTATTATTAATCACATTTTACACTTTACAGGATGAGTCTCTGAGAAATCAAATAATTTTGTTCAGTTATTCAGAAATGGCAAGGCACATCTTGAACCCAGGTAGTTTTACTTTTGAGATCATGATTTTATTTGCTTTGTAAATCTGCCTCTATGATATCGATAGAGGTGGACAATAGTGTATTTTAACTTTGTTTATTCCTTCTCATATATAATAGGTTATTTTATTGTACCCAAATAAACTTTCTTGTTATTACATAAAAATCAGGAAAGTAGCGAGTACACTCTATCTTCTTTGGTAATCTTAGATATAGTAAGCTTTGTTTAGTCACCTATACGATAATTACCACATAATGAGGCTTGCAATGAGTCAGCTGGTTAATGCTGGTAATGTCTTACAAATGTTGTGTCTTAGGTCCATACTTGCTAAGTGCTTATGTAAAACATTTTTGAAATCTTAATATTTTATTAAATAAATAATTGGAAATATTTAAGTTTTAGTGAGGAGTAATTTATTCTATTTATATTCTTCTTGAGCTCATATTAAATAAAAGCTAATTAGGTATTTCTGTGGATATAAAGATGTGAGGCTAAGGAAACTATGCTAAATGAAAACGCCTTGCAGCAATTACATCTCCTTATTTGTCCAATTCAAGTATAATAAAATAGAGCAGTTTGCCTACAAGGTAATTTATCAATAATGTGTAATTGTTAAGTGAGAGTCACAAGCATAAATACTGGAATATGTTTTGTTTAGATAGTTGTTTTCTACTCTGCATTTTTTTAAATGTAGAGCTAGAAAGCAGGTTAGACTCAGAAATGCCTAAGAATATGTAAGAAACATTTTATTATTTTACTAACACCTGTTTGCAGATAGTGATTTTATAATATTACTAAATGACACATGATCAGTTTTTTTATTGATGGCAGACTGTGATTTCCACACATGTGCGTACACAGAGGCCAGTGCCAGGCATCTCCACATACGAGCCTTGATGCTAAAGTTCCCGTGCCTTCAGGACTTGTTCCCTCCCTTTCCTTGAGACCATGGAATTAATACTGTCTTTTCTTTTTTAAAATTACCAAAATCCTTAGGAATTTTCCTTTCCTCATAATCTGCTGCAGGTGAACAGTTGTTCCCATCCCTTCCTCCACGTTTTCTTATTTCCTTCTTAGGGTTTCAATATTAGGTATAACAGACACTCGGAAATGGCCACCATAAAATGACACTGTGAAATTAAAATGGATTCCTAAATGATCGTAAAGTTGTTGAATTAATAGATGCTTATTTTTGTTGCTCACTTACTTGTTTTCATATGACAAGGAAGCCCAATGACCACTTACTTCTGTTTTGTTTTGTTTTGAGGAATGTATGTACTTCCCATCTCTGTACCTACATTTATTCTTTTGTAGTATCAAGCGGCAACATTAGAATCACTTCTCTAAAAAGAGATCATTTAAAACTAGTTTATCTTACGTTTTAAAAGTTCTTTTAGAGACAGTCTTTGGAATCTCAGAAGGGGCTAAGAGAAGAGAAAATGCCATAGCTTTAGTCATCGCTCTATTAATAATGTGAGATGCAGGCATGTCTCTGTATGGCTAGCAGCCCGCTCCAGACTCTGTTGCAACAATCCCCTGAGAAACATTCTGGGAGAAAGCTTATCATAAAGGAAGAGGCAGGCAGTCAAGCTCGGTTTAGTTAAAAGTTTTCATTATCAGCCAAGGGAAGCTATTCTGAGTACAGAATGGTGTTCATCATTCATACAGGGTCCAGCACAAATAATGCCCCTTTTTATTATAAAATCATAAGCATGTACTTCTGTAGCATAACAAAATCTCCCTGAAGCACACCATATGACATCTTAGGTGAAATGTTCAAATTAAAACTATAAATTATTACAACCATGTCATTACCCTACCAACCACGCTCAAGCAGGCCTTACCTCTGCTGGACCCCGTATTTGTCTTTAAGTGAAACCATCCCATCCGTGACTTCTCTCTGAGTCTTGTTAAGGAAAGAGAGGCACAGGTAAAAAGTGGAATGGCTGTTTCAATAAACAATGTAAGATATTGTTACAGCATGACTTTGATAGAATGCATGCCTATAATGGCAGAATAAAGGTTTGTTCCCTCTTGGGTAGGTAACACAATGTGGATTCAGTGCTGAATACATGCAGGAGAACGCTGTGACTTGGGACCGCTTCACAGATTGGTCTATCAGTAGCAGTAGCATCCAGTGGGAGGTAGAATGATTTCAAAGCGATGGTTTATCCAAATGAACCACAGGCAGCCTACTTCTCCAGTCAGTGCTAATGTAGGCGGGGATGGTGGTGGTGGTGACCCTGGACGCAGGAACCTACAGACCTTACTTTCAGTATACGCATGATACATCTTGGAGAATGTCCAAAAATAATCATTGGGGAAAGACTCCACAACGGTTAATTTTATGTGCCAATTTGGCTGACCTGCAGTACACAGATATTTGGTCAAACATATACAGGTGTTTTTTTGAATGAGTTTAACCTTGAAATTGATGGAATTTAAGTACAGACAGTGAAGATTACCTTTCACAATGGGGGTGGGTCTTATTCAATCAATTAAAGACTGTAAAAGAACAAGGAAAGACCTCTCTGAAGAAGAAGGCATTCTGTCAGCAGACTGCCTTTGGCCTTGAACTGCAACTTTTTTCTGGGTCTCCAGCCTCCTGGCTTGCCGTGCAGATTCAGGCTCACCAAGCTTCCACATTTCCATTGGCCAATTCCTTACAATAAATCAATCTTTCTTAATTTCCCTCTCTGTTTCTCTCTCGGTTTGTCTCTGTCTTTCTTTCACTCTGTGTGTGTGTGTGTGTGTGTGTATGTGTGTGTGTGCTTGTGTGTGTGAACAAATACACACATGCTGTTGAATCCATATTTCTGGAGAACCTGGGAGGCAGAGTAATGGCCTACCAAAGATACGCAAGCTTTAGTTTCCAGAACCTATGAGTATGGCAGGAGGGAGTTTGCAGATATGATTGAGTTAAGGGTATCGGGATGAGAAAATTAGTCTGTATTACTCAGGTAGGCCTAACAGAATTGCAGGGATACTTAGAAGGGAACAAGGAAGCAGGATAATTAGAATTACGGAAGGAGATGCAGTGAGGCACTGGCTGGTTAGTGGTCACAGCTGGAAAATATGTGTAACCTCTAGAAGTCGGAGGATGCAAGGAAACAGGTTCTGGGAAACAGGTTTCTCACCAAGAAACCTTAGAAGGAATGCCTTTATTTTAGCTCCATGAAATGTATTTCACTTCTGACCTTCTGAACTATAAGATAAAACTTTGTTTCAAGCCACTAAGTTTCTGGTCATTTCTTACAGCAGAAATAGAAAACTAATATGCCAGAAATGTTGCAATAGCAGAAGAAGGCAACATAATCTAAAAAAAAAAAAAAAAAAAAAAAAAAAAAAAAAAAAAAAAAAAAAAAAAAAAAAAAAAAA
>PVJI01028144.1:0-16879 GCA_004026765.1 Micronycteris hirsuta
CCCCCGGGCCCGGAGCCGTCCGAGAGCCGCAGCCCCGCCCAGGGCCGTGAGCTTGCGCTCAGCACCTCGCAGCCGGAAAGTTAGCTGGGGAGGCCAGGAATCGTGCAGGGGTGGGGGAGGGGGTATTTGAAGAATTTTTGGAGTTAGCAAAACTGAAAGGTTGCCCGGCTGGCCCTTGTCCCTTTCTTTTTCCAAGCTTAGTGTCTAATTCATGTATTTCCAGGATACCTGCCCTTTCCCCATCAGACGCAGATCACATCTGGGGCCAACTGGTCCTTGGCCCTGCGTTACCCATGTTCCTCCAGCCCTTTCTCCCCTTAGAAACAAAAGGTGGGACTTTGCCAAGATTAAATGGTATTCCTTTCAAAGCCCCAAATCTGGCTCAGTTCAACACACACAAGAGGAGGCCTTTGAAGGCACGACAGCTTATTTTCCAATAAAACAAAACTTTTTTTGAATTAAGGCCAGTAAAGAACCAACATCTTCCAAATTCAGATCCTAATCAGCTCTTTAAAAAATGGACTTAGAAGCTAAGGCTTAAATTGTGCTAAAGTCCTCAGATTTGAAAAATGCTAGAAACTAGAATTGGGAGGTGATGGAGGTGCAGCAAGGAAATGTGGGGTTGGGGGAGCACTGGGGGGTAACTTCTTCTCTGCAGTTAGTGAGTTCATGAGTTTATAGGATCTTGGCCCTGTTGTTAAGTATACACTGAGCACATCTTTTTTTTTTTAATATTTTAAGGATTTTATTTGTTTATTTTTAGAGACAGGGAAAGGAGGGAGAGAAACATTTATGTGAGAGAGAAACATCAATTTGTTGCCTCTCGAATGCTGCCAACTGGGAACCTGGCCAGCATCCCAAGCATGTGTCCTGATGGGGAATTGAACTGGTGACATTTCAGTTCAAAAGCTGGCACTCAATTCACTGAGCCACACCAGCCAGGGCATACACTGAACACAACTTTACACCAAAACTCAATCGAGAATTTGGAGGTACGTATATGACACAGGGTTGCTACCCCTGAGTGATTCACCCTCTCACCAAGCGGAGAAGAGCAACAATAAGCAAATATCTACATAGAAAGGACTTGGCACATAGAAAGGGCCCCTCAGATTCATTTTCTGTCTTCACTGTGGACTATCAGAGAGGACAATGATGTGACCACAAGTGCTGCCCCTGGCAGAGAGGAGCCCTTTGACCGTGGGAAGGGAAAGCTCACTGTGGACTGTGTGGCCAGCAGGACTGGCCCAGGGGAAGAGGGCCAGGGCGAGATGGGCCATGACGAGTGAGAATTAGCTGGCGTGGGAGGAGAGGGCAGGAGGGCTCTCATCCGGGCCTCCAGTGCCAGGTCCGGTGGTTTGGCTTAGCCCAAGTTTCAGATGGGAAGTCATCTCTGAAAGTCATGGTGGTGGAAGGGGGGTGGGTTTTGCTTTTTGCGTTAGGGACTTATTTTATATTTTCAAAATCAGAATTTGAGCCCTGGCTGGTGTGGCTCAGTGACTGAGTGCCGGCTTGTGAATCAAAGCGTCACTGATTCGAATCCTAGTCAGGGCACATGCCTGGGTCGCAGGCCAGGTCCCCAGTGGGGGGCGTGCAAGAGGCAACCACACATTGAGGTTTCTCTCCCTCTCTTTCTCCCTCCCTTCCCCTTTCTAAAAAATAAGTAAATAAAATCTTTTTTAAAAAATCTGAATTTGAATGTCTGGGGTTGGGGAACATTTGCTTTTCAATTTTTAGTTTAGCTCCATGCCCCATTCCTCCTATTGATCACCCAATTTATTATTTTTTCCTTCAATTTAAATTTTTTATTAAATACACTTTATTCATTATGCTTACACTTGTACCATTGTCTGCCCTTTATTCCCCTCCACCCTGCACACCCCCTCCCACCTGCATTCCCCTTTTTTAGTTCATGTCCATGGGTCATACACATAAGTTCTTTGGCTTCTACATTTCCTATACTATTCTTAACCTCCCCCTGTCTGTTTTCTATCTACTATTTATGCTACTTATTCCCTGTACCTTTTCCTCCTCTCTCCCCTTCCCACTCTCCCACTGATAACCTTCCATGTGATCTCCATTTCTGTGATTCTGTTGCTGTTCTAGTTGTTTGCTTAGTTTGTTTTGCTTTTATTTTAGGTTAGGTTGTTAATAACTATGAGTTTGTTGTCATTTTAGTGTTCTTATTTTTTATCTTCTTTTTCTTAGGTTAGTCCCTTTAACATTTCACATAATAAGGGCTTATGATCACCCAATTCATACATTTGTGTTACCTGCCCAGGCCCTGTAGGAATTTGAGTTTCTGGCCCCAGCTCTGAAGGTAACAGAGAAACAACATTTTCAGAATGATGGAAATGGAGTTTCAGCACTATTACTCATATTGTCAGATAAAGTATAGATGCCCAGTTAAATTTCAGAAGAACAAAAAATTTTAATCTATGTCCCATTCAATACAAATTATTCATTAGTTTTAGATTTCAAACTTAATTGAACATCCTGTTTTGTTTTTCCCCAGCCCTACTCGCGTTGCTTAAATCAATGGGATGAACGAGAGTGTGAAGTCTAGTGCGGACAGAGAAGCCGCTCCTGCCAGGGCAGACGGCTGGCCCGGAGGCCGAGATGTTCTGAAGACAGAACGAGCAGAACATGCAGCCTGCTCGGGTCTGGGGCCCAAAAGCAGAGAAGTAATCCAAGAGTTACAGAACCACAGTTCACGCCAGAGCTTGGTGACTTAATCAGATATGATACTCCCAGCCTTGGTTTCCCCATCACCGCCTCCTAGTGTGTCGTGAGGAACAAGGAACGCCTTACAAGTGCTACACAGATGTGAGTGGTGAACACAAACGCCCCAGCCCAGTTCTTTTCCACACACACTACCACTACAGCCATGACTCTCCCACGATGTCCTGGCCCAATTATTTGGAACACAAGGGCAAAATGTCACCTTGTCCCATTTCTCCATACCGCTTGGACTTGTACGATTCCCACTCTTCTACACGGGCACTTTAAGTTCTCAGCGTTTCTTGCCCTTGGCAATCTTGATGACCTTTCCTCTGCTTTTTAATGAGCCATTGCTAAAACTGCTTATTAGGGCAGAGGTGGGGACCCCACAGGCCAGAAGCTTTGACCCTCCAGGTGGCCCTCAGTCCCTGACCAACACCCTCTGGGTCCCTTCGAATGTGCCTGTCCCCACACCCGGCTTCCCTGTGCTCTGGTCCTGCAGAAACCTGCTCTTCACATGCCGAGGCCACGGGCCCAAGACTGACCGTCCCTTCTGCCGCTGTCTGGCTCTGTGACTTCAGACAGATCGTGTGGCTTTTCCATCCAAATATAAGGTTTCATTTTGTTGTTTGATGTCCTTTTGTTTTACTTGCTTTTTATTTTCTTCACACTCCAAGTTTATGACTCGTGCTTACACTGAAAGTGTCAACAGTTCCCTCTGAGTTACAAAGGATGAAGTCGTACGATGAAGTCATATGGAGCCCCTCTTGCCGGGATTTCTTAAGTCACTGTGTCCCTGCCCTCAGGGAGCTCTGCCTTCCTACACAAATCCCCCCACCCCCCACAGCGGCCCCACCCAGACGCTGCACCTTTTCTTGGCCTCTGTTGCCACCTGCAGAATCATGAGGGGCGAGTTCAAGGACCCTGGATGGCAGCGCATAGAGGAAGGCAACAGAGGCGTGACGCCTTTGGACTTCACCAGTTGTCAAGGGACTTCAAGGGACACAACCTCCTCACCTCTCTGGAGCTCAGACTCCAATATTTAATGAGCTGCCTGTGGGCGAGTCACTTCTTTGAGCCTATTTCCTCGTCTCTACAACAGCATTTGATACCCACCACATTGCTGACAGTGATTATCGAGGGGTCGCTCAGTCACCTATGGATTCATGAAGCAAACACCACATTGAATACAAACACGTGAGAAGACACTCTCCCCAAGGAAATCGCAGTCTTAGTGGCACCCGTCAAAGGCATAGGAAACTGTCAGTTTGTTGTGACACTTGCTACAACAGAGGTACGAATGAAGTGTCATGTGAGCTAAGTGATGACGAACTCAGGTGCAAGCAGGGACGGTCACTTCACAGCAGAAGGGACGTAAGGGCTGGGTTTAGAAAAACACATTGTAGTTCACAAGAACTTGGAAGAACACAGAGGATCTGCTTACCATGTAGAGAAGAGGGGAAAGGACATTCCAGAGAGAGGGAGTAATGCATCAAATGCTTTGATCTAGCTTGCTCTACAGCTTCTCAAGTGACTGCACTTTCAGATCCCGAAGCAGGCCAGTAGGAGGAAAGTGTGAGAAAGAATTTCGCCAGCTTCAAAGCAAAGAGGCAGCCACTTACTTCGCCTTGGGTGAGACCCAGTCCTGGCAGCAGTCTAGGATGTGAATGAGAAAGAGGCGCTACAAGGTTGGGAAGAGAACATTCAAGTCAGGATCCGGATGTCTGCCCGCCTCTGGAACCCACTCGCCGGTGACCTCGGCTAACTAAGTCCATCATCCTCTCTGTGCTCCAGGTTCCTCTTTTGCAAATGAGGATAGTAATACCCACCTTGGAGCTTTGCAAGATACAAGCAGAACCATCAGTACCGGGCCTGGCACAAACATGCTCAAATGTCTTAGCCACTGTTCTGCTGGTGGATGGGCCCCTTCAGGACGTTATTTTGCCTCAGCAAGCCGACTCTCCTCCTCCACAAAACGAGGACGCCATTTGCCCTGTGTGCATGAGGAATTAATTGCAAAGTTATCATTGTTATGTCAGCTGCGAAGTTCCTATAAACCTGAGTTATAAGTAAGAGTAGAGAATGAGATAATCAAACCTACAGTTTTCAAATACCCTGAGTGTCTACTGTTTGTAAGCCATTTTCACTTTTATCATCTCATTTAACTTTTCCTGGCGACAAACTTACAGGTGTCATGTTCATTTAACACGTTATGAGACGGAGAGTCAGAGAAGGTAGGTTCACTGTGATAGATTTCTCTGAGCAGGGACTGTGAATAGAACCGCGAACAAGAGAGGACCGTGGGAACTCTGGCTGAGCCGAGGGAACAGACGTGATGTGCACATCGCGGCACCAGGCACAGTGCTTGGACTCCCCGTCCCACTCACACTCTCCAGGCTCCCGGCTTTCAGCACGGCCTGTCTGTATCCCAGCAACCCCACATCTACCTGCAGCCCACCTTTCTCCTAGTTTTTCTAATACCAACCTCAGGTCCAAAATTAAGCCTCTTTGTACCTGAGGTTGGTATTAGAAAAACCTCTTCACAGTCTTCCAGTCTCCTTCAGCAGCAACTCTTCTTCCAGCAGCCTGGAGTCTTTTTCCATTCCTCTATTTCTCTTACTCCCCACATTGAATCTTTTTTTATCCTCCTTTGAAAAACATATCCGGAATCTGACCACTTCTCTCCACCTCTAGCACCGCCTCCTGGCCTGGCGGCAGCCTCTGTCTCCTGGATCCCTACCTTAGCCTCCATTCTGCTCAATGGCCTGCTCGGTCTATGCTCCACACAGCAGCCCGGGTGCTCGCTGAGGTCTTTCTGCTGCTCAGAACTTGTGAATGGCTTCCCGTTTCTTTTACATTAAGGCCAAAGTCCCTAAAATGTCTGCAAAGCCCTGTACAATAAGCCCCCTTTCAACAGATGATTAAGTTACTCTATTGCTTATTGTCTGTCTGACTACAAGCTTGGCAAGGGAGTCAAGTGGCACATAGTAGGCACTTTATAAATATATGTTAAATGGATAAAATGATTATACAGGAGTGCGGTTGTCTAGTGGTTAAGTGCTATGAACGAGAGAGCCAGAATTCCAGCTGGATCTTACGGCTCCAAACCCAGAGCCTGTTTCATGAACACAGTGTGCAGTGGAGTGCCTGGCACGGAGTAGGTGCTTTCATCTGCTAAACTAACTGGAATCTGAGGTGACTTCAGAAAACACAGAAAGCCTTCTCTCAGCCTGTTTCAGAAACTACGCAGCCATCTCCCTCCTTCTCTCTCTCCACAGGCGCCCATGCACACCCGCACACCTGCACACTCTGCTTCCCCAGCCTGCTTTGCTTAGGTTGGAGGTTTTGTGGCTCCTTAAGATGTAAACAGTTCTCGGGGGAAAGAATAAAAAGACAGCTCAAACTGGTTCTGCTAGAGACAACACGGGCAGGGACCCTACCCCCCTAAGCCTCCCCGCTGGTGAGGGAGAGACCAGATCTACAGGATCTACTGAAGGACGCATGATGTTTGAGAGGACGAGGAGAGAGAGCACCAAGGGCAGGAAATGGCTGTAAACGGGGAAGCTACTTAAGTCCCACCTTGCTAGGGAAGGCCGAGGGGCGCTCGAGAACTTGGAGTAAGGTTGCCCTCTGCCGGTGAACCTATGAAATCAGTTCACAGTGGAAGAGCGCGGAGATAGTCGAGCACAAAAACAGCTCGACCAAATTGTGACAAATCTTAGGTGCGGCGCATCACAAGAAAGGGGGGTGCGGGTCTAGGTAAGGTCTCTCTTGGACTCACGGAGGAATCTGGTCCCGCTGAGATGGGTCAACAGACTGACTGAGCCTGACGCCACCTTACGTTTGATTCATCTAACTCTTCTGCTCAGTTCACGGCCCTCCAGCAACCTCGCCTGCTCCGACCTCTCCTGGCGCTTGACTCCAGGAGCAAGATGCACCCCACATGCGGACGCACAGGTGTGGACCCCTGGCAGCCTTTTCTCAGTGTAAATAAATAAATGGCGCTCGGCCTGGCTAGCACCGCCTAGCCCTTCCCAGGCGAGCTACAGGGTGAGGCCGCCAGGGGTCACAGGCTGTCAAGGCGCGCCCGCCCAGGTGGGGCGCGAGAGGGCGAAAGGTGTCCGCACCCAGAGCCGCCCCTGCCCAGGTGGCGTCAGGGCCCACAGGGTGCTCCAGAGGGTCCAGGGATGCGCAGAAGGTGATGGAGAATCGGGTAGATGGAGAGTGCATTTTTTCTGGGAGGAGCCTAGTCTTCCTTCTGACGCAAAGTCCCCCAGTCGGAGGAAGGGGAAGACGCCGCGCCTAGAGGAAGGACGCGAGGTGGGACTAGTGGGTAGGAGCCCTGGCAGTCCCGCCGGCTTCCGTCTGCTCCTTTGGGCTCATTCTCCCGCAGCGGCTGGTGTCACCAAAGACTCTGGGAGCGGGTGGGTGTCGGGACAGTGGTCGGGGCCGCCGTCGCCGTCCGCTGCCCTCGCAGGGCGGACCGCCTGGAGGCCGGCGGG
Source organism: Micronycteris hirsuta (assembly GCA_004026765.1). NCBI lineage: Eukaryota > Metazoa > Chordata > Mammalia > Chiroptera > Phyllostomidae > Micronycteris > Micronycteris hirsuta. The sequence continues at coordinate 7,224 of PVJI01028144.1, forward strand.
GCCGACAGCGAGCTTGGAGTAGAAAGATTCCTTTAAACGCGGATCCCCTCCTCTTCTGACCCCGGGCCCTGCGAAGCGGCGCGGAGGCGGCGGACAACTCCCAACAGAGCCCTCCCGCGCCCAGCCGCCCCACTCCAGCGGCCGTCTCTCCGCGTCCGCCCCGGTGGGAACGGGGCGTGTTCGAAGGGAGTGCCGGGTTGCCTCGTGTATAGGCACACTAAATGGTTTTTTTTTTTCTGCAACCGAAACTGCAGGGTCTCCAGCTTTCGGGACTGAGCCCCCCTCAGTCTCCTGGGTCTGGAGGAGTGCGAGGGGTGGGGTCCAGTTTGTCCTCGTTTCGGGCCTGTGCATCCCAGGCGACAACGTCTGCCTTCTGCGCGGCAGGAGTCCGGCCGCGTGCAGTCGCCGAGACCCGCGGGCGGCGCGGTCCCCTGGCCGCCTCCCTGGGTTCCTGGGGACTGAGGCAACCACACCACAGGCGGGACAGACTCAATGCAGCCCAAGAAAAGGAGCGGCTCTCTCCCTACCTATCCCAGAGGAAAATAAACGGCCTCTTGGCATTTTCTCGCACTCCTGATTTTTCACACGATTGTTGGAGGCCGGCCGCAGTGGGCTGGGACGGATCGTTCCCCGCGGGGAGCAAACCCGCCCACTTCCAGACCGGTGGGTGGCGGAGTCGGCGCCCGGCCCAGCCAGCCCTCCCCGAAACAAAGCCCCTTTGTCCCCTCCCCGCCTTGGGCCTGGTGCGGTCCCTCCACCCTAGGGCTCCCTCCCCGTAGAGGATTACACGGAGCGCCACAAACCTCACTGGTGCGCTCGGGAAGGAAACGAAGCACGCTTCCTAATCCCTGGGAGTGAGTGCCGGGAAGGGGAAGTTTCCTGCGCTCTCAGTGCGTGCCAGCACTTGAAGCCTGCCGGACAGCCCGGGCGGCCAGAGGAGCTGTTACCGCAGTTCGGTGACGTTACCGCAGTTCGGTGACGTACTTTGATCGATGTCCCATGATGGGAAAATGGCAGAGGGAGTCTCAAATCCAGTCCTGTTTTAGAGGAATTACAGATACATATGTTTAGGTGCATGAATATAATATATATTTCTTTCATAGATGCATGAATATAGATTTTTTTTTTTAAGATTTTTCTTTATTTGGGAAGGGAGGGAGAAAGAGAGAGAGAGAAACATCAATGTGTAGTTGCCTCTCACATGCCCCTACTGGGGACCTGGCCTGCAACCCAGGCATGTGCCCTGACTGGGAATTGTTAACCAGCGGCCCTTTGGTTCGCAGCCGGCGCTCAATCCACTGAGCTACACCGGCCAGGGCTGAATATATATTTCTTCCCATTAATGACCTTTTGATACTGTTCCTTTTCTGGATAGATCATTCAAACCTTGGCGGGCATTTGCTTGACTCCAGTTCTTCCATATGCCCCTGTGAGTAACACCTTCCCACCCCCTCCTTCACCCCCCTCTCTTTACCTCTCCCACATCCTTGGTTGCTTGGTAGCACTTAGGGCCACAATGGGACTGTTTTGGGGGCCCTGACTCATATGGCCCGTGCCTCATCATTTGGTTCTGAGTAGACAGTGCCTTCTTCTTGGGTGTGCCTTCAGAATGTCCCACCCCTCCCTGCCTGCCCAACACACACACACACACACACCAGCCCTCCCTCAATGCACTTCCAGGACCTGGGGGACCCTTTCCCTCCCATCTGCTCTGCAGAAAGGCAGAGCCCCAGGGGTGCTGTGGATAATGGTTAACTGCCATCCCCTTAAGGAACCAATGGCAGCATCCACAGTTGTCTGCAGGGGCTGCAGCCAGTCCCAGAGCAAGGATGGTTGCCAAATGCACAGGCAGTGGATTCTGGCTGTGGGGTCCCTATGGGAGGGGCCACAGACCAACTGAATGACGACACATGAGTGAATATTACCACGGGGCGTTGTGTATTTGGTGGGAGGAAAAATGAAGCACTTGCACTCACAGCTCCATACGTCACAAAATTCACCCTCCCCTTTGTTGCACTCCTCCTCCATTTGCATTGGCTGTGACCACTTCTTCTCGAGGGATGACTCAGTACAGACGGGAAGTTCGCTATACCAATACCAAAAGTCATCAAATAAATTGAATTAAATGACTAAAAATAAAATGCCCAGGACTGGAGTAGCTGACCAATGCAAAATCTGCAATCCTTGATGGACCTGCATGTCTGGACCAACCAAACGCAGGCCCAGGGCCGCACCCGTGGGGCTCACGGCCCTTGGTAACCTCGAGGCAGGGGGTCAAATGAGAAGTGCGTGGGCTCCACCCTGGTTTGGAGTCCGGGTTCTAACACCGCTGCTACTGTGCCTCCCTGAGCTTCAGATTCATCTTCCATGAAAAACATTATTCTTATTCGTCTTGACAGGGTTGTTGTGAATAGCAGGTGAAATACCACATTTGAAAGTTCCTGATGTATAAATACTCAGCAAGTGTTCGTTTCATTGTTGAGAATTGTTAGAAATAAAGTGAAAGTTATTTCTGTCATCACATGTCAAAACCTCTGGAAAGGCAGTGCATCCGAGGCCTTTGGGCACCTCCAGCAGGGTCAGGAGACATTCTGAAAGGAGCAAGGGACGGGAGAACGAGGACTCAGGGTCCAGGGCCTTATTTCCCTCTTGGTTTCTCAGTTTGGGTACTTTGCTCAAAAAGAGGGAGGAAGCACGGTGTTCTGGCAGCATGAATGTGTTTTGGCAATATTTTAAAAATTCTGCTTTTCTGATAAATGTCCCCAACTCTAGTATTCACCATTTTGTTTTCTCTCTCCCCTGTTTCTTCCCGTTGCCCTGGGATCTCAATTAGGCCTTTTGAATCTCAGTTTCATCATGGGAAAAGCTTGTCATTGGAGTAATTCATACAGTCATGACAAGTATTAAGTGAGATAACTTATATTCAATAAATTAGTTCTGTCTTACTTATCTCATTGTTTCCTCTTCGTCACTGATGTCTACTTCTCCTGGCTTCTCCTTCTTCCTCTTCCCCACAGAGAGTGAAGCCGAGGCCAGACCGGGCGCAGGCGTGAGGAGTGGGTCTGCGAGACATGTGCCCCCTTTATTCATTCCTCCCTCTGTGGGCAGCACCCTGTGAAGGTGAGCATCGCTATGGTTGGCTCTTAACATCCTTTCCGATAACAGTCTTTCACCACCAGCCTCTGCGAGTGAATAGCTCTTGAATTACTTACCTTTAGGACCTCCTCATTGGGGGTGTGGTCACCATTTGGAATCCTAGAGTAAATAAATTCAATACTGTAAGTTGATTCAATTTGAGGCCATGCCTAAACCCAACAACATTAAAAATGTACCGGCCTGAACTGCGGGCTCCTTGGGCAGGTTATACAGAGGGACTTGCAGTCTTTATCCTAACTTTTTGTTTGGGCTTAGAGATCTGGCTTCTTCTGAGGATTTGCTGAGAGTCCGGGCCCCGAATATTCTGGCATGCTGCAGGAAAAGACGCCCGGAGCCCAGAGCAGGGCTGGCTGCCCTCACACAGGAGCGCTCCTCCCGCTGTGAGGCTGCCTCCCTCCGTAGTTCTGTCTGGACTGATTGCCTGATCCATTTGTCTACATGGTAACTGTCTGCTGTGCTGGATGCCTGCTATGGGGGTTGGGTTGGTGATAAAGGTCCAGACGCTTCCCCCTATTCAGGACAACTCTGAAGGGTTATTTTAGCTTCAAAGCTCTCCTTGAGCTTGCTGAGTTCGTTGTTCTGACTGTGTCGAAGCCCACCTCTTCTTTGCCTGGTCCTCTGTCTGTCCCGCCCACAGTAGGTGCTGGCCCTGAGGACTCTGCAGTTAACCCCCGTCACGCTACGCTCATCTCAGAGTCTGCTTCCCGGGCCCAGCCCACACCGTGGAGCAGGACTGGAACTGGACTGAGACAAACCGGGGTTTAAATCCTGGATGTGCCATTTAGTGGCGGGGTGACTTTGGGCAACTTGTTTAAACTCTCGAAATGTCCGTTTTCATCTGGGGAAAACAGAGTATTATGAGATTAAATAAGTTTATATATAGCGTATAAGTACTCGGGCCACAGAAGTAGCTCAGCAAATGTAGTTCTTCCCTCAGTAATATTTCTCATGCGAGACACATGAGAAATCCTACTAGAACTCATTTCTAGTTTATAAATGTTACTAGCTTTTATGTCTTTACATTCTTAAAAATAATACTGCCTCTTTTAAAGGGGTGACTCTTTCGTTATTAAAGTTGTAGAACACTGACTTTTTAATTTTTATTTTTAAAAGATATTATTTATTTATTTTTAGACAGAAGGGAAGGAAGGGAGAAAGAGAGGGAGAGAAACATCAATGTGTGGTTGCATCTCACGTGGCCCCCACTGGGGACCTGGCCTGCAACCTAGGTATGTGCCCTGACTGGGAATCGAACTGGCAACCCTTTGGTTCGCGGCCCACGCTCAATCCACTGAGCTATACCAGCCAGGGCTAGAACACTGTCTTAAGTGAAGCATATGGTTAAGGAATCAGAGGGCATTTGAGTTTGGGTCACCTTAAATAAGCAGGCTGACCATATGACCTAGCAAAAATTTTTTCACCTGTAAAATGGGGTATTAACAGTACAGACTAATGGCAGATGGTATTTTCCTGAAAAGGACCTACAACCACATTTCCTATCCCAGCTGCTCTTCTGAAATGACCTTGCATTCCTCCACCAATAGATAAAGTCTAATTCCTGCCCCCTCATAACTGGACTGGCCACTGGCCTCTGGCCTCAGTGACTTGCTTGACCATTAGCGCGAATAAAAGCAAAGTTCTGGGACTTCCAAAGCTAGTCCACATGAGGCTAATCATTTTGCCTGGGTCTTTGTAGTGTTTTCTGCTGTAACTCGCCAGCATGCTGTGAAAAACCCAAGCTTTGGAGAGGCCGTGGTGTAGGTGTCTGCCTAACAGCCAGCATCAGCTGTCAGCCGAGGGCACGAGCTGTGTGGAATGGAAAGCCCCTTCGCACCTTCACTGCCTGTGGCTCCGGCCAACATCTGACTCCAGCCCCAGGAGAACGGCCCGCTGAGCGCAGTCAGCCTATGAGCATGACAGACAGCGATAAACTGTTGTGAGCCGTTGAGTTACAGGCGGTTTGTTACCTGTGCAGCAATAGAAACAAATATGCCGCCTCCTAGGGTTGCTGTGGAAATTCAATCAGATAACACATACAAATTGATTAACAGAGTACTCAGTAAATATCACTGCACTTATAGAAAGGGGTGAGCTAATTGTAAGGGGAGACGAAACATGGGCACAAATAACCCCAGCGCTAAGCAGGCGTTGTTTGACTCCGTATTTAGAGAGCACCTGTCACATGCCAGGCTCTCTCTCTACATGGTCATAAAATCTCTGAGTAGCAGAGAACCTTGGAATTCTTCTAGCTCAACCTCTCACCCAGTGAGGACATTCCTTTTGAATGTTTGTTTAATCCAACAATTATTTATTAACCCTGCTCTGTGCCAGGAAGTGTGGCGGGTGGTAACGCTGGGTAATGCTGTGACCGAGACACAGCCCAGTACCCCGGGGCAGACACGCGGGCAGCTTCTGCGCAAGACCTTCAGAGAAGCGGGACACATTTCCCCTGCATCACATGGGGTGACGCTTCACTGTCGGCCAACTCTGGTATATATTTTCTGTGTCTCAGCTTGTATTTTGAGTGGCCGTTCTTGGGTTCTTTGCCCTCTTGCTCCATATCCTGAAGTCAGCTATTTACACATCCACTTACCCACCTCCGCTTCAGCTGCCCTTGTTAGGGAAGGCGGGTTTCGCCTGATGCTGGAACTCCAGCCCGCAGGCTCTCGGAGGGCAGTGCGTGGGTCTTGTCCATCACTGGGGCCTCAGCTGCTAGAGAAATCAAAAAAAGAGAAAAGAAAGAAAGAAAACAACAACCAGAAAATGCATCCTATTATGTGTGGGTTCAAAAAAATGCTGAAGATTCCTTTAATTCAGGTTCATTTCAAACAACAGCAGCAGAGAAAACTACCAGCATAAGCTTTCTCAAGCTTCACAAGCAACACTAGGATTTTAATAAGCTGGGATTTTAATAGGTGGGTGAAACCAGTTTTTTCAAACCCCCAAAGAGTTCACTTTGACTTCGCTCCAGCAAAGTAGCTCCTGAGCCAACTGATGAGCCATTACTCTTTCCCACACATAATCGTGTTTTATGGTTCCTGAAAATGATCTTTAAAATTGTTTTCCACACCATGAGGTTCATACAGATCTAGGGGTAAAGATTTTTATTTCAAATGGTACACTTAAGTTCTGTGTCACACTTGAAAAAGCTCTCGTCTTCTACTCTTCAGAAACAGAACAAAAATACAACCCACCAGAGTAGAGACACAGCCCCAGAATTGGGCCCTTTTTCCCAGCCTCACTCACTCCCAGGCGTCGGGGACAGGAGCAATTTACACGAAGCCTGGGAGGTTTGCTTCACTGCCTCAGTTTGCCTTTAACCCTAAGTCACACCCCTTCTCCTCATTCCCTTCCTCTTCATTTAAAAATATTATCACTTATTTGTTTGTATTGTTTCCCTGCACGACTGCAATTGTAGTTTATATAAACACGGTACAGGGCTCTTTTATTTACAGTTTATTATATTTTTGTTGCTATCACATAGTCATACCATGAGATAGGGCATCCCCTATACAAAATCACCCAAACTTTCCTATGGAGAAAAATATAGAAAATTAGAACAAAGAAAAATTGGTGGGGAAGGGGCAGAGCTTTACATGGGCAGAGGCGAGGGATGTTCCCGGGAACTTCAGAGACAACGGGCACCTCTTGTCGGGCCGCTGGGCGCTCTGCACACTGTGGGCTCCTGGGAGAGGAGGGTGCGGCCCGCTCACAGGAAAGACTCTCTGTGTGAGGAAGGGGGCAATACAATAGTTTCAGGGATAAGATCTGCTTACGTTTTTCAATAATTAAAAAAAAAATCAAAATAGATCCTGGAGTTTCTTTACTGATCGGCTGCATGTTCATTCTATTCAAAACACTGTCTCCCTCAGTGGGGATAGATAGAGTTTCTCATTATTGATTTCTTCTTTGCTCTTTTCACTGACTTAGTAAAAGTCACCCCCCAACACTGTTCTCACTCATCCTTTTAGAAAAAGCGATATCATGTCCTTACATAAGTTAGCATGTGGAGAAACCCCTAAACAATGTCTACCTTCTCACAGTGAGTAATCCTGAAGTTCAGTCCTTACGGAAGTGTGCTGGAGAGAGAGGTGTGTGAACGATGAGATCGCTGTCCTTATCTTCTTTGTCCAGCCCCGGAGCTTGAAGTCGGAGCCCTGCGTGCGGCAGTGTCAAAGCGCTTTTCTGGGCGAGAACATGGCTCAAGGGGGTGCGGCCTGTGAGCGCTTGCCACGGTATCAGTAACCTGCAGCTGGACTTCACACCCTCCGCTCAGCAGCCTGCAGGGGCGTTAGGAGGCAGGGCAGGCTGGCTCGCCACACCGCTGCGCGAGAGGCTGTTTAGGAGGTACATCGTGCGTGCCCAGCAACGGGCTAAGCACTTGTCATCCATCTTGCTCTTCACAGCACAGTAATAACTGGTAATAAATGAATAATTCTCCAGGGTCACTGGGTTCTGGGAACGTGTAAGTAAACAAACTAAGAAGCAAGGACACCCGATGAACTGATCAATCTGAGGGTCAACTTGACCGTGAGTTCCTTGAGAATAGGTTTTTCAGCTGAGTCCATTTTATCTCTGCAGACCAATGCACTAGAAGACTCAATAGACAGTTTCTGGACAGTGGCTTAAACAGGCCTCGAGGCTGAAGGGAGATTGGGTTACTTATAGAGCAAGGAAAATCGCAAGACACAAAGCCACCCTTAAACAACGGTGGCCACCACGATGCCGTGGACAGCAGTACAACATCGGGGGTGGGGTTAGAGGAACTGATATCTAAAGGACCTTGGATATTCAGAAGCACTTGGGAACTCCCCAGTGTGGCTCCTCTGGCCTGAGCCCTTCCACACGCAACGTTTCCCCGGTCAGCCTAGGAAGAGCCTTCGGTTGCTCTTCCAAAGCACTTGGGCCCCCTCGCTGAGAGTCTCTGCCAGAGCTTACTGCTGGGTTCTTCCTGTCCTCTGTCTCCAGCACAGGTGTGCCCACAATGTCCAAGCTGGTACAGCCTGAGTACCGCTGTAAGCCCCTACTGGCAGTCTCAGGGAGAACACCAGGTCTTCCCAGTGTGCAAACAGATCTTTTGCATCTGAAGGGTACCATGACTGTAGGTAAAAAGAGCAGCCAGTGGCAAGCTTCACGTGGAGCTGTTTTTTCTCATGACTATAGATGGATGACTTTGCAGACTTCAAAGGAAGCAGCCTGGTCAGCTCCAAGCTCTTGGCTGACTTGGGTCCCCTTCCCCCAGTGTGTCAGTCATGATTGGCACCAACTGCACAGCTGACAGCCAGTCGTGCTAGCAGCGTGACAGGTATTGTGAGGTCGGGGCTGGTGGACGCGATGCCCACAGTGACCATTTGCACGTTGTGTGCACATCAATCACTTTTCTTTTGCTGATCTGGCTGAAGTCACTCTAAGACTTGGGAATGTGCTTGAACATGGGAAGCTCGCCCACGCATAGCTGCCGCTGCAGCTTCCCCATGAAGCTGCAGAAGGTATGGCTGCTCTGGTCACTGCCCTGCTGTAGTGTCCTGTTGCCTCCCTTTTTCTTCCTTTCCTTCCTTCATCTTTCTTTTTTTTTTTTTTTTCCAGAGAGAGATTGAGAGAGGAAAGCAGAGAAAGAGAAAAAGATCAAGTTGTTGGCTCCACTTATTTATGCATTCATTGGTAGCTTCCTGTATGTGCCCTGACCAGGGATTAAACCCGCAACCTTGGCGTATAGGGATGAGGCTATAACCAACTGATCTCTGTCTTTCACTAAGACTGCTGCACGCCCTCTAGTCTGAACCACAGCCCCCTGTGGGCCAGGCCACCTAGAAGCTTTTGCTGCCCATTGTGACCTGCAGCTGGTACGCATAGCACCTCATCCTCATCCTCAGGAGGAAGCAACAGTGTCCTCCTGCAAACAACCACCCAACAAGGCATGGAGAGTACTTGGCCTGTTTTTTTAAGAGAAGTTAAAAACCAACATATCTGGTTCAGATGTAGCCCACTGATAAAGGTGAAACAGCTTTATAGGTCACAAGACACTTTATATTTTTAAATGGCATCATTCTACGTCATAAATCAAGCCGTGAGTCTATGAGGCACTCTTGTGGCTGTCTACCTTGAAGCCCCTCCTCTGCCTTTCTTACGACATCTCACACCCCCATCCACGAGTGAGGCTGGGTCACTCATGTTACCGTCTCTTCCAGGCCATAGTGATCTGCCCAGGATGAATTGTACTCAATTGGGAGAAAAGAAAGAAAAGAGAAGAGAAGAGAAGAGAAGAGAAGAGAAGAGAAGAGAAGAGAAGAGAAGAGAAGCGAGAAGGAAAGAAAAGGAAAAGAAAAGAAAAAGGAAAGGAAGAGAAAAAGAAAACTTCCTGAGAATTTTCTTAGCCAGAGCTAACAGAGCAGCTTTGCTCCCTGTGAGGGCGGATACCCAGAGCTGCCCGTGGCCGGGCTCCTGGTTGTATAAACAAAGGCCGCCTACTCTAGGGCGGAGTGAAGACGACACAGAGAGTG